>JARHVA010003025.1:1530000-1695000 GCA_037957365.1 Torreya grandis
AAAAGTATTATAAGTTTTTAATTTTCTTGTGGATCAATATTCAAATTTATAAGCCTATTCTCAACCAAACAAGAAAGAACCATCCACATGTATCAATCTAGTCTATCCACATTCAATGAAAAATGTTCTAAGTCTATTTTCATTGGAGTACTTGAGTAAGTGAGAGTAGTCCATGTGTCACCATCCTACTTACTTGTAGATTATGTATAAAAGGGCTAAGATATAGGGATTCTTAACTATCTAAGTAAATGATATAATGCCATGTGTCTCAATCCTCCTCACTCACTCCATCACACTAAATAGATAAATCATAAACCTCTAGATAATAAAGGACCTTCCACATGTTTCCATCTCACTTACTTGTAGTGAATCAAAGTATCAACCCTCAATGACCATCCCGATAAATGAGGACATCTATGTGCCAAAATAACACAACTATTACTGATAGGTATAGGTACATAACACAAAACTTCTTGAGCATATGGATGACTAAGGAATATCCACATGTTGATATCCAACTCATCCATGACTTGTATATAGTGACATAGGTGACAAAGATCAGATACCATCCAAAAATGTAAGATCTATCCATGTGTCAAAATTCCTCTCATCCATGGCTAACATTAAATATCACAAACCATGAATCCAAGAGACTAAGGAGATAAATGAGATCAAACCACGTTATCATGACCCTGTTTGACTGAATTTATTTAAATTGCTATTATAGTTTAATATAAACTATCTGGGACATAATTATTTGGATTACTATTGTAATAGAAGTCTTTGATTTATGTTTGATCCATTTTCATTATTATTGAGAAAATAATTTGATATGTTTTTCATTACAACATTGGATATTTCATGCTTAATGAGTTACTAATTCATTATTAAGTTTATTTATATTATTTTATTTAATGTTTTTATTGTATTTATTACTCTTATATAATATGAATACTATTCATGGTCTATTATGACTACATGTACTAGATATGAGCTAAGTTGGATGTGACTTCAAGCAGTCAAGTGAGGCTGAGAAAGTGAATGAAAAGAAATATTGAGCTTAAAACTACCATACTAAGCTTTGACTATTATAATGTGTTTGAGTCAATTTTTATATACTTGATTTGTAATGTTGAGTAATTATCATTTTTAAGTTTTATTTCATTTTTAAATTGGTCATTAGTTAGTTTTGACTTCTTCTTCAATCATTACTTGACTCAGTTATTGATTTTGATTCTTAATCTTAATTTGATACTTGTTTATTTTTTGACATTGCATTATTATTTGAATGTTATCTTATTCATTGATGGAGCCTTATTTTATGTTTGGATTATTGAGTAACATAATTTTCATTCCTATTCATTTTTTATTAAAAGGAATCAATCATTGATTATGTTTCAAATGTATTTTAATGTTTGAATTTGTCTTGAAACTTGGTTTAATTGCTTAAAGGTTTTGTGGTGGTTTAGAACTCCTATTGGCATTTACTAGCTATGAGACCAAGTCTTGGATTGGATTTGATTTGGTTAGGTAATTATGGGCCATGATCCACCATGAGCATTACACTATTTGAAGTGTTAGGTTTTGTTTGTAACTTTAGGTTTTGGCATTAGATCATTATTTGATGAAAGAGGGTTAAGACTCTTCCAATATTATTAGGGTTATTGCATGTTCATTTATCTTTGTCATTTAGAAGATCTACATTTGGGGAAAATTTGATAGAATTTGGGCATGGTATCTAAGGTAAATAAGAATGTAGTTAGTTGCATGAACTTCTTTTAGAGTTTAAATTGCAGTGATTCATTTGTCTTATTAGCCATGTGGGAGTTTTTATTGAGTTTTTTGGTGGTTAAATTTGGCTTAGATGGGTTGGATAGTCTTTTGCATTAATCATGTGAAAAGATAGAATTTTTTGGAGGCAAGGAAATAAGTAAACTCACCATCCTTTTCATTCTTTTGACTAGTATACAAGTAAGTATTGCATATAAAATTTTGAGTGGTTTTATAGTTTAGCCTTACTAGTATGGACTAGGTTTTTGTTTGAAAATGAATGTAGTCATTTTATTAATTTATGACATGAAAAATGAGGTATTTTAGTGGCTTGTTACATGATTAAAACCATGTAGGGTTTTATTTTTAATATGGGTTATATTTTTTGTTTAACAAAAAGATTTTTAAAGCCAATATGGCCTTGGACATGGCATACAGAAGGTGGTTTTTTTTTTTTTTTTAATGTTGTGAATATCCATTTTTTGTTTTTATGTCATGAATATCCATTTTTGTTTTTTATAAAAGTTATTTTATATATTTGGGTATGCCATTTTTGGGATATGAATGTGCATGATTTAATGGATTCTTGTTATTTTTGAAAAGCCTAGTTATGAGTTTAAAACCCCAGCTTTATACTTTGAGTTTTATTAGGGCTGGTTATTTTAAATAAACACTATCCTATGATTTTTAGGCCATGGCCTTAGAAGAATATAAATAAATACTAGAGTTATAGTTGGGTTTCAAATACCATCTAGGTTTTAACTAAAATATTAAAATATTATTATTTTAATGTGTTTCAATTAGTAATCACATGGTTAGTGTATTTGATTTGATCATAATGAGGGTTTTTGAATATGTTAAAGAAAACTTGATTGGACTTTGGATTTTATTTTTAGTCATGATTATTTAACTTGGATAGAAAGGATTAATCTTATGGTTTAAATACTTCATGATTTTCAACCGTTTGAATTTAAACATTCATATGAATGATTTTAGTTTTTATTATCATTACTAGTTAATGATAATGATCTTGGAATCTTTTCATCATGATTTTTCATTTGAACCTATTGGCCAAAATTGAGTTGGAACTTTAAGGATATTTGATGTTGTTTTCTTTGATTAGTTTAGTTGATTTTATTTTTCACTGGCTATGTGAATATATAGCTTTGCATGAGAACTTGAATTGGGTTTTGATGTCATTATTAGACTACTATAAGTTTGATAAATTTTTCGTGAAGGTTTTATAATGTTTTTTTATGTATATGCTTTAGTTTTTTTTTGAAAGTTATGCAGTTAATTTCATTTTAATTAGATGTAAATATTTAAAGAATATTGTTTGTATTCAATGTTACTAAAAGTAATGCAATTGCATTTATTTTGGGTGTTGTAACTTAATGATGGATTAGGGCTTATGGGTATAATGCAATGGATTGCACTCTTAATATTCAATATTGAAATGATCTAAAATGAGATTAAAAACTTAGAATAATTACAAATGTGTTAGTGTTATTAACCATGAATGTAAAAAATCTTGTTTGAATGTTTTTTATCATTTAGATTTATTAAGTTAAGCTTAATTGACACTATTACCTTACTCACTTCACTCATCTAGCCGGAATCACATTCGACTGGTGGATGGGGTGGTCTAGGGAAACTTATGATTGGTATCATTGGTATTAGATAGGTGGGTGTTTATAACATTGGATTTTGTGCATAATATTGTTTGTTATACTTATTTTAGTTTAGTTATTTTGATAGTTGATTGTAAAATGAGTTGAATTATTATAGTGTCATTAACTTCATTGATTATATTTAAGTTTTAATATGATATGAAATGTAATTTTATGCATAGATAAGTTAAGTGGTTTTGTAATTATAAAATAAAAGTTGATATTTTAGTTATTAGAGCATTCATTGGTGTTATCCTTTACATATGCAATTAGGTAAGTTGAATGGCATATTCATTAGTTCAGTGTAAAATTAATAATAATGATTCCAATGTTGTAAACTATGAATTGTTGGTAAACATTTAATTATCAAACCTTGAATGGATTGAGTATTTATTTCAAATAAGAATTTCATTTGAGCCTTATATTCTTATACCTAAATTGATTATGATAATGCAACTTGAATAAAAGGAACAAATTCAATCAGTAATATTTTTATATGTATATGTATGCATAAAGTTCTTAAGTTCATATGTATATGAAAACTTTTGGTCATATTATTTCATGTATATGGAATTAAGTTAGTTGGTTATGGTCATGATTACTTAGTTTTTTTTAAATGAGCTTATAAGATTCAATTGCGAGATGCTATGTGATAATTATGGTTGCTAAATGTACAAGAAGTTGGAAAGTCATAATTTGTGTGAATAAAGTGTATTGATTTAACTCGTGAAAATTAATCTATTTTTATTATCATAAAAAATTGTGACATGATAACCTTAAGTATATATAAAGACTTTAAAACTACCTTAAACTATCCATATCTATAATTATGAGTATAGACTCTTCGAAAATGTTATTTTAGGGACTTCCAAGGAAATTATGTAAGACTGATGAAATCTTAAGAATTATTAAGAATATAATCTTTCAAAAATATGAGATGGTGTCTAAATTAGAATACAAAAAATATAAGAATTAACTTAAAATATGAAGGGATATAATAGCTAACAAATTTATTATTAATGATTAGATTAAAGGAACTTAAAAAGTGATTAAGGTTCAATATCTTCTCAGGATTATTAAAATGCAATAATTTTGAATGGAACCATTATATCAGTTTTTGAAGTGTTAGAATTATTTTACAATATCCTTGTATAATTTGGAATGGATGGGTTGAATAATTGTAATTAATATTCAATTAATGTGATCCAAATATTATACTAATGTTAAAGCTAATTTAGAAAATCAGTTTGTAAATGGTTAAGTTATTAAAATTTATTATATTCCAATGGATATTTCATGGATGCATGATGTGATTGAGGACGCCTATTATTTACATGCTTAAGGAACAATAATAAGTTATTCTATTTCATTATAAAGACACAGAACTTTAAAGAGACAATGATGTGAGTTATAATCATTAATTTGGAATTGATAAATCTTTCTTAAAAGATAAGAAATAATTTTTTTCAAGCATTAAGGCATTATTATAGACAAAACACTTAGTCTAATGGACTTAGATGTAAGATTATATTTAATTCACTTGAGAGATTTTAATCACCTAAAAATTACTCTTGAGTTCTAAGAGTGTTATTTGAGGCCACCTATCCCTATATTAGCCCTAGACCTATCTTACATCCTATTTTCACACTTATCTAGGCTTCATATGGGCCATATGCATCCCTAGACATCCTAAATGTAGTCATAAACCCTCATTTTGACATCTTAACCCTTTATGACTTAGGTTCTTCCACCTATACACTAGCACCATAATAAGGATAATATCACCACATGGAGTTAATGTCCCAATATTGACACTATTGTTATTTCCTTCCTTTTTTCACTAATCAGTATCTTTTCAATTCGAAGACCACCTAAGGTCATCCTAGACCTCTTTTAATACTAAAAAAGTACCATAACAATATATATGACTGAATTTTTTCACTCTAGCCACTAGATAGAAATAATATTCAAATTACATATACAAACTTAGAATACATTGTGCACAATTAAAGTTATTGATCTCTATTATGCCCTACTTCTACATATAACCATGCACACCATTATTAAGCTCAAATTACTTAAATATCTAGTCTCAATCACATTCAAATAACTCAAGTCAATAATCATATTAGCTTCACTTGCACTTGCACAAACACTTAGGTGGGAAGAACTAAATCAAGATTGATTCTTCTTCAGAGTATTGGTATGTAAGAAAACTCTCATCATAATGGGGTGTTGACGATGTCCAACCTACCCTAATAACAACACACTTTATTGATTGTATCAATTGGATAACCTTAAAACATCGAAGATTAGGTTTTACACATTAAATTAGTCAAAATAGGTCATATATAGATCCAAAATTCATGTGTATAAGAACAAGATTGTCAGACCTAAACACATATGCACCTAGAAGATCAAAATAGTTATGCACATAAGATACGATTACCAAGATACATAATCTAGAACAACATGGTGATATTATCCAATTAGGGTGCTAATATCCATGAGGGGTTTTAAAACCTAGATCCTATTTATGATGCTCAGACCAACCTTTGCCTTAGTTTTCATCCTCTAGATCTCTTGTTTTAGTCACTTTCCATCTAAGTTCTTATTTACATTATTTATTGATATTTTTAAAAAGGTCAAATTATGTTAATTATGTTACAAATCAGTGGCTATATTTATTGAATATTTATACCCTAATTTACTATGCTCAACTCTTTAACAACATAATATTTACATTCATCAAAGTCCTAAAAGGTTAAAACATTTGGTGAACTTAACTTACTTTGAATATTACTCAAACCTTAACCCTAGATGATCTTAGGATTTGTATCCTTTTATTTTATACACTTAGACATTAGTTATAAAATATAAAATCTATTTTAGTATTTAATTATTAAAATATTTCATAAATTTAATTTAATTAAAGGTTCAAAATATATTATAGTTTGTTTTCATACTCCCCAACCTCCCATGGTAGAATTCAACAACTAGTTTAATGAAAATGATAAGATATAATTGTAATATTTTGTATCCAAACATTTAGATATGAAAGATGAACTTATAAATATTATCTATGAACTTAAAAAATCATATAATGGTCAATCTTCTACTCCCACAGACAACAAAATTATTACACCTACTTTGGGTCCAACTCAGCTTATGCAAGAAATAATTTTAAACTCAACAACCTTCAGTGGTAACTATACCTCTTATGGCTAGTTCCTCCTCTATATATTTATAATACCTTATGCATGTGATTCATTCTCTATAGGCTAAGGTGTTACATCTTGAGCAGGGAGCTAGTTGGCCATCACATGTCTTGGATTATCATGTTCTTTTACATACACCTTTGGCACATCACATAGAGGAAACTCTTTTTCCATCCATATTAATGGCACATAAGATTAATTTTAAAGATGGTAAGGATGACCCAAAGCACCATATTTGATCTTTCCATGTATCATGTTTTGACTATGTCCAATGATTGACTCCTTACTAAGTTATTTATACATAATCTAAAGGACTATGCCTTACAATGGTTCTATGATATTATGAATTAGTATATAACCACATTAAATCCACTATAAGATATTTTTTTATCACACTTATTAATTAAAATTAGCGATAAGATATCATATGCTTAAGTAGCACAATTGAAGCAAAAATCTAATGAGCCTATTTAGAATATGTCTTGAGATATAAAACTATATTGGAAAATATGACTAGCCCCATGGTAAATAGAGATCTCAAAGACATATTCAAACATAACCTACTACCAACATTACATGAAATCATCTTTTTTCCAACATTCATAGATTTATGCCACATAGTGAAATAAAGGGAAGTCAAGATTCTCTCTATGAGTAAATTAAAATATAAAAGTGGATTAGAATTAAATATTAAGAGTCCTAATAAGCCTCCATATAAAGTAAGGGCCACTAATAACAATATTGATCCAAAGGCCAAAGTCAATGCAACTTTAGATCCATCTCATCACTTAGTTTTATCAGCTCCTCCATAGAGAGTTTTTACCAACTTTTTAGAATTGCTAGCATGTGTTTTTTAGTAGCTACTAGAATGTAATTTAATATCTCTCCCTCCCATTGAATTTGTTGATATGACATAGTCTCTTCCAAAAATATATGATTCTAATGCATTATGTGAAAATCATAGGGTACTAGGCCACACTATAAACTGATGCATCACCTTGAAACATAAGATAAAAGATTTGATAGAGGCTAGCATAATTTATGTGGGCACACCCATAGAGGAAACCAAATATCAAGAAATGGAATCTAAGGTATTAAAATTATTCTTGGATCCATTTACAAAGCATAAAAAATGAGATAGGGGGTAATTTAGGTGTTCAATACATGTATCAAGCACATCCACCACCAATATCATATCATACTACTACAAAATATGTACACCCCTTATACATAATCATTGGTGTGTATCATATTGTAATAATAGCTATACCACTCATAAATTTCTTACAATAAGAGATTGTTGATGATGATTCAGATTTATTTGCACTCTTTCTATGAGCCTACATAGATCATCATCCTAATAAGATTTTTATGGTTGACAATGGGTCAAGTATTAACACATGAAATATCACACTTACATAACATTTTGGGGTATTCAGATCAAGATATATCTCCTAAAAACATAGTTATTCATGGTTTTAGTGGTCATGTTTAAATCTCCTTTGGGGAGATTGTACTTCCACTATAGGTTAGACCAACACATGTGACCACTAGATTCTTAGTTGTACCTACTGCAAGTGAATTTGAAATGATATTAGGTAGGTTAAGGATAAATTTTTTATGATCCATTTGTAGACACTCAAAAACTACACATGACAATTTTTGATGTCAAACTGCCTCGTTGACCCTTGCCTAACTTTGCATATAGTCAACTACCTAATAAATTAGACTCATTTACTAACTTGACCACTAAATTAACATGTTTAACTAAACCATTTGATTAAACTTACTTAAAATAATTTTATTATATCCCCCTTGACTATTGATGATTAGCTTAACCATTGACGGTTATCCTAACTGTCGATAGTTAGGTCCCTGAACTTGCTTTAAAGTAATTACCAGCTAGGTGTAAGATAAATATTGCATAATTTAGAAACTTCCTTGTGAAAAGAAAATTAGATTTAAAACATCATAAATTGGAAACTTTATTCCCATATTAAATTATTAACTTTCTCCATCCTAATTATAAACTTCATCCTAAAAAATGAGAAGAGGAGGAAGTGAAATGGATCCACAATCCATAAAAAATTTATGTCTAGGCTTTCAGATTTTCTTGTGTAGGTACCCAAAATCCCTTTAGCAAGAAAGTAGTAGCATTGGAGACCTGAACCTATGTCTGAATCACCTTTAGAGGCCAAAATACCATCACTCTAGCCAAATTACCTCACCCTTCCACTATCAAGTTACAGGTATCTTGTGCTTATTTTCATTATTTCATCTTATTTCTAACCTCCTTACCCCAACAAAACCTCTTAACATATTATTCTCCATCCCATAGACCTATATCAAACCCCTACCTATCTATTCATCATTTTGGAACTCCACTTAAATATCCTCCTAGAATACATAGGCAACCATTTATGGTTAGCTCAACCATCGATGGTTACCTCAACCATCATCGATTACCTAACCATCACTGGTTATCCCAACCGTAGCTGGTTCACCTAACCATCACTAGTTGAATATGACATAAAAAATAAAATAAGATATTTTCATACCCTTAGCCCCAATCAAACCCAATTTTCTCTATTTATGCCTAATAATAGAACCTATTCTAATTTTTTAATCTAATACCAATTTCCCTAGCATAAGTATTGACCTACTTTTGTGATATTTAATCATTTTTTAGAACAAGCATTTTATTTCCTTCTTGAATAGAATTTAATTTCTTGTTATTAGATGAAAGTATCTTTTCATTCCTTTATCAAATTTAATTTTTTCCAGGGAGTGGATTGACAGTCATCCTAGTAATATTTTGCTTCTTAGATCTAGCATACACTAGGGAGTCCACCCTTCATATATCTAACAGTGCTTTTTTATCCACAGGTTATTCCTTCCTAGCCAAAGAAGAGTTCCCAATATCATCTGGATTCATGTGCACACTTTACCAGTATTATTCTACAAACCCTATTACTAGTTTCATTACTTTACCTACTAAAACTAAGAAATGAGTGAAATTAACTAAAATATTTTGGCATGCCTAGTGGGACCTAGTTCCCTTTTTCTTCCTTTATTGTTCTCATCAGATGAAATCTAAAAATTTATTTTTGGGCTAAAAATAAACCTCTTGAATACATTGATTACCTTCTTATGTTAGTTCATCTAATAACTTAGAGGGAAAAATAACTGATTTTATATTTCACACTTTTTATCACACACAAAGCCAAACCATAAAATAATTAACATATCAAAGCATACCTAAGACAAGGCTCAACTAGGATTTAATCACCTAGTGGTAACCTTACCCCTTCTTGGCTATCCTACTTAGATTTCACCACCAAGGGGAACACCAACTCAACTCTTTGGTTGAATATAAACTCTAAAATAAATATATTTTGGCTAAGAACCCAACACTCTTACCAATGCAAGACTATGAAGTGAGGAGGTAGGAATTAATACCAAGCCACATACCAAAGTTCAACATAGATTTCTCTCTTGAGTGCCTAAACTCAACTTGAAACCAACCTTAGATTTCCTCTCAGTACCTGGTCTATGAGCCAAATTCCCTCTTCACACTTTCTAAGGCATAATTCATAAGTAATCTAAAATGATTTCTAGGATTTAATGCACTTTTAATGTATGCATTGTTTGCCTTGAATTATTTTCTTTTGATTGATTTTTGTTTGAGGTGTGATTTTTTCTATATTATTTCCTATTTTCTCACATGGTCTTTGTTAGATAGTAGTTAAGAAACCAAAACAATCAACCAACACCTTCTTCCTCTTCCTTTATGGAGTATAATTCTAATGATGAAGGTTCACCTCATTTTTCTCCCCCTCTTACTATATTCCTAGTTTTTTCTAAGGGTGATGCAGACTTTGTTGCCTTCTTTGACAACAATCTAGTTTCCATTCAACATTATCTTAACAACTTAAATCATTGTACCTTTTTTTCTTTAGTTCCTCTTATGGATCCTCCTTATGGTATGCCTCCCCACCTTATGGTGGGTACCACCTCAACCCAACATTTTCTAACCCAAGCCTTTCTTCCTCTAACATCCCATCTACTACCACTACCCAAACCCCATCCAAGATTCCAAACTCTAACCAAACACCTCCTACCACACCCAACACTTCACATATAGGTTGAACCTTACCTCTATTTACTTATACTCCACCTACCATATGGTTATCATCTACCCCTACTTCTAACCTTCCCCTTATCATAACCAATTCACAAACTTCCACCCCATTTTAAAACTTAGTGCTCTTTATCCCTTAAGCACTTCCACCCATTAGCACCAAAGTTACCACCCAACCTAAAATTACTCAACCTCAATCCACTACCTCATCCCTACCTTTAAGTCAACCTACATCCATCCCCCAATAAGTACCCATGATGACCTATCAATATATCCCTAATCCATAGGGATATATAACACTTTCCACCCAACCATTTGTTTTAGTTAATCCTTATGTGGCACGGTCTCAACCTCTTGTCACCAATTACCAATATGTGGCTTCTTTAGTACTTTATACTACTTATCCATGCATATCTACCACCCAACCTCAATAGAATTTACCACTTAATTATGTAGCTTCCCAACCCCAACCAAATATGATCAAAATTTTAATAGACAAAATGACTAACTTAGAGTTATCCATCTTTAGGTCTCATAACCTTCTATCCTATGATTAAATTTATAATGAACCCATTAATCCATATGTTCCCATTCATTCTTATCCTCCTCAATGGGAAATGCCCAAGTTTTCCAAATTATAAGGCAAAGAGGACCCCCAATAACATCTAAGGGCATTCTATCATTCTTGTTATTTAATTTCATATGATGATGCTCTCCTTCTTCAAACCTTCCCCATGTCATTATTTGGACCTACCTTTTATTGTTATAGTGTTCTTCCCATGTACTCCATATTTTCTTTCTCCCAATTGACCAAAATCTTTTTAGAGCATTTCTGGATAAATATATCTAAAAAGGTTTCTATTACTAACCTTTATTCCATTAAGAAATTTGATGATGAATCAATTGTTGATTTTGTGGCTAGATGGAGAGGTCTCATCAATCAACTCTTCTCTTGAGGTTGTTCCAAACATATTACCCCTACTCTTCAAGTTCAAAATTTCAAAACATTTTATGAGGCATTCACCATGGCATGTAAACTAGAAAATCAAGCCACTGATGAAGGGAAATTGAAATTACAAAACAAAAATTCCATCTTTAAATCCAATAACTTCTCCTCAACCAAAACCACTAACCAATCCAATACTAAAGCAAAAGCATCTACAAACTCAGTTGTTCTCAAAACTAATACACCTCCAACTATGAACTAATCACCTTGAACCAATTCTTCCATCCCTCCTTATCAATAAAATTGAAACTAAAACTAAGCTCCTCTAAAACAATATACTCCCATTAGAGAATATTATGCATAAATTTTAGATAAATTGCTCAAAGCCAACCTCATCCAACTCCCACCAATTAAAACACCATAATTTTCAAGAATAGTTTGATTCCTCTCACCCTATACTTGGGTGGTATAATGAAAATGACCATTGTACCTTTCATCAAGTTGTAGGGCATGACATTAATAGATTCAATACCATCAAAAGTCTTATCCAAAATTTGATTGATAGTGGAGAACTTATGTTTGATAATAGCAATGCACCTCCTAATCAGTCCCTTGACATTTTCTGTAATAATTTTCCTAATCATGCTCCTTCTACCCAAAACCATGATAACCAACCCAAATCCTCTCACTCTCATGAGGTACACACAATTAATGTTATTAATAATGAGCTCATTGTTGAAGAGACCATTACCTCAATCACCCAAATGGAAATAGAGAACTCACCCCCTATTTCTGTAGATACCCTAAAAAAAATTTAACCACCCCTTTCTCTTCACTTGATGAGACTTTAGCTTTATCTACCTCTACTTTTATGGAAACACCAAAGGAGACAACCTATGCCTTAACTATTTCTTCTTCTTCCACTACACCTATTCAAGTGGTAGAACCACCCTCCATTTCATTAGACACCCAAAAAATGGAATCAAATCTATCTATTCCTTCATTTGAGGACACCATACCTACCTCCGTTATCATTCAACCATCCCTTGCCTCTTTAAAAACTATCCTAAACTAGGAGGAGAGCACCTCATCTACACAACCACCAATTTTGGAACCATCCATCAAAATTAAAGAAACCATTCCCTCTTCTCCACCTAAGGGATTAAGCTTTAAAATTAATGACCAAGGAACTAATCCCATTTACAAGTCTTTTTATAGGCTCTTCCAAAATTTTAGATTTCACTTCCCAACCTAACTTTGATAGAGCCACTTTATGGCATCATCTCAGGCTCCCTTACCAAAACAAATTTGAATCATCAACCTCCCTTGAATCCACCCTTAAAGTAACTATTACCTCTTCACCAAATACCTCTTCCAAATCTATACGTGAACCATCATAAACACTTTCATATAAAATTTCCAAATCACCTTATGCCTCTCTCACCAAACTAATCAAGAACCTAGGAATTCTTCCCACACCTAGTCATGCTCATCCCCCTTTGAGGTTGGACTTAACCCCATCTATCCCACCAAAGAAAAATCCAACTTAACCAATTAAGAAGGTAGAGTTACCTAAACCTCCACCTCAAAATAGATCTATACCACCTCCTTCCCACTTACCTTCTATTCTAAGACCCCATCCTTCTACCATCTTGATTACCTATCTTCATCTAAGAAACCATCCCCCTTTCTTCCACCTACACCTATCAAACAATCTAGTTCTTCATCATTTTTAACCAACCTATCTACCTCTACTTTCCCACCTATAGCTAAATCTACCTCATCTAAGTCTTCTATATCCAAACCTTCAATCCCTAAACCTATCATAACTAAGCAAACCCAACCAAAAACACCAACTAAACCCATTCCTCCAATCATAAATTCCATAATAAAACCTATGTCCAAGAAGTTTCCCACTCTAAAACCAAAAAATCCATCACCTCCAACACGTTTACTTGAATCATATTAAAACATTTTACATAGGTTTTTACAAACTTCCTCCATTAGCATACCACATATTAAATCATTTTACCCCTCAAATACTAAACGCTCTTGGTTCAATGATAACTTGATATGTGCATACCATAGGGCACCAAGACATGACATAGAGAAATGTAAAGCTCTTCAATCCCTCATTTATGGCCTATATGATGAGAATGATCTATTATCAAATGAACCCATATTATGTCCATTACCAATCTTACCATCCACCCAACCTACCCAACATTTACCAACTCTCCCACTCCTACCCAAGGATGAGAAGGAAGAACCAAAGTAAGTGTAAAACCAAGTAAACCCCCTTATCCACACTATTCATGTCATTACCTGATCTTAGGCCCAATAGAAAGATAAGGGAAAAATCCAAGACATCCATTCCATGGACATACCCTTCAACCCCTCAACCTTCCAACCAAAATTAAACATCTCCACCCTCATCTTCACAACCACTAAAACCCAAATATATATTTTGGGACCTTCTCCCTCCAACCCTTCTACATCCATGAAATGGTTAGTGTTGAAATAACTTCACCAAACACTAGTGAAAATGAACCTCTATGAATTGATTAACACCTCACCCCACCATCACCATGCACTAATTGAGGCTCTGTAATCTATAGAGATTCAACCAAATGATCCTCAACCTCTTGTACCCTTTATTAGTGCCTTCTAACTTTCTACCCTTATCAGCTTTTAGGATTCTAAAATACCTCTTGATAATCTTGAGGACTCTGATCCTTCCCTTTTCATTACAATATACATCAATCAAATTTGGATCAAGAGAGTTATGATTGATGGAGGAGATATCATCAATATCATCTCCTCCCATGCATATGACCAACTTTAGCTATTAAAAAACATCATGTTAAAAATTATAGTGGTATTTCACTCCTTTAATGACATCATGGCCACCACATTAGGGACCCTTATTCTCCACATCCACTTAGGGACTCATACCATTCCCTAACTATTTGAAGTTATAAAGGGTGATTTCCAATACAATATTACTTAGATTCCCTTTGATCTATGATATGAGTTGCATCCCTTCCACCTGACATTGATGTGTCAAATTTAAGCATGAGGGACAAGTTGTTACCATCAAATCTAACCCTAGTCCCTTCACCTCTTGCAATATGATATACTGGCCTAATGATGTTCTACTACCTCCATCTATCTTTCAACTAGCTTCTAACAAGGCAATACCTCCAACCAAAACCATCAAGACTTCTTACCATAATGATGATGAAGCATCAACTAGCCCAACTATCCCTTCATCCCAAATTCTAGTTGAGGACCCCTTGTAATCCACATTTTAATGTCTCTCTCTTGGGGAATATTAAATTTTAGCCTTAGATTCCTTCCCTACTCTACAAGAATATGGGAATATTCAATATGAACCTTCTTAAGATCCCAACATTAGAACCATCATCCCTTTTAGGATCAAAAATAATCAAACAAATTTTAGCTATGGAGAACTTGATCAGCCACTTCCCACTCTTACCACTACCTCGTTCATCTGACCATTCACCTTCATTTTTTTTTACCTAAACAAACTATCCTTTACCAAATATTACCTCTACTAGTGCAATTAGAAGGGGTTTTATCTTGGCCTTTATGAATAGATACCTCACAAGTTTCCCATCATCAAAACTCAAAAACCTCATGGGTTCTTTGGTCTTGGGTTTATATCACCAAAAAAACCCACTTCACCAAAACCCATTGACACCATCGATGAAGAACTTCCATCTTTACCAATCCATCTCCCTCCAAATCTAAGGACTCTTATATCATCCCATCTAACTTTTTTTTTGATTAATACCATTAGTTGGGGCCCCCTGACCTATCAAAATGATGGTTAAACTAAAACCCTTCTTGTCATCCATCTTGAAATGATTGAACATGATTATCCTACCATCAATACCATCCAATGTCAAGATGACGATTCTATTCTCATCTACCTTGGTGTGGGGGATTCTTTCATTCATAAATATGTCCCTCCTAAGAACACAACTATGCTAAATGAAATAAATATTGATGTTAATTTGGGAACTTATGATAACCCCCATATCATCAAAATCAGCTAATCTTTAAATTCTATGGAGCAACAAGACTACCCTTTTTTCCTTTAAGATTATATCATAGCATTTTCTTGGTCCTATCAAGATATGCCCAAAATTGGCCATTTTATTTCCATTCACAACATTATTACCCATCTCGAGGCTAAGCTAGTTTGGAAAATGCTTCGTAGAATGCTTCTCACATAGCCCTCTTAGGTAAAGAAGAGTTTCAGTGTATCTTATCCATCGATTTCATTCAACCCATAAATTATCCACAATGGGTCTCTGACATCATTCCCACCACCAAAACCATAAGGGGAATTCATCTTTGCATCATATTTTGTGACCTTAACCTTGCCTACCCAAAGGATGACTTTCCGCTACCAAACATTAACCAACCTATTGATCTTACAGTTAGTCATGAAATTTTATCTCTCATGGATGATTTCTTAGGATATAAGTAGATCTTGATTACCCCCAAAGATCAACATAAAAATTCCTTTATAACCCCATGGGGAACATTCTACTATAGGGTCATGCCCTTTGGACTAGAGAATGCTAGTCAACCTATTAGTAGGCCATGGTTTATATCTTTCATGATATCATCCATAAAATTATAGAGGACTATGTGGATGATCTCCTTGGGAAATATAAACACCATAAGGATCACTTACTTGTTCTTTCCATCATCTTTGACTGACTAATCCATTATCATGTTAGGCTCAACCCAGATAAATGCATTTTTGGAGTCTTATTAGGTAACATTATTGGTTTCATCATCTCTTTATGTTGAATCAAAATAGACCCTATTAAAGATAGATAAATCTTATAAATTCTTCCTCCTACTAACCTTACATAACTCCACAGCAAGACAAAATTTAATCAATCTATTGCTTCATCTCTTAGCTATCAGATAAATATCAACCCTTCCACCACCTCCTAAAGAAGGATACCTCATTTAAGTGGACCAAAGAATGTCAACAAGCCTTTGACTTAATCAAAGAGTACATTCTCTCTCCACCTATCCTAACCCCTCCTAAGGAAGACCATCCCTTTTACCTATATATATATATATATATATATATATATATATATATATTCCATTGATAATTCCCTACGGGTAATGCTCACTCATCATGATGAATACAATAAAGATCAAGCCATATATTACATTAGTCATACCCTCATTGAATATGAAATTCAGTATACCCATCCTAAAGAACTCTACCTCATCTTAGTTTTCATGGCCTCCAAACTCCATCACTATCTTCTTAATCTTAAAACATGTCATCGCCAAAACTAACCCCCTCAAGTATATGCAATCTAATCCATACCAAAATTAGTATATGACTAAGTGGCTCATGCTCCTAGCTAAGTTTTATCTTGAGTTCCTTTTACAAAAGTCCATTAAAGGATATGTCATCACTAACCAATTGGCTAAAGCCCCTCTACCAGATAATCAACCTCTTCCTAATGTCTTTCTAGATGAGTCCATTAAAAATCTTTCTCAGGGAGAACCCATATACCAAATGACCATGTATTTTATGGCTCTAAATGACAAAATGGTGGGGGTACTATAGCTATCCTCATTCCCCTTAATGGTGAACCTCTTCCCTTTCTTTTAAACTTGACTTTGAATGCACCAAAAAAATAGCCAAATACGAAGTCCTAGTCATAGGTCTCCAAACCACCCTATCCTTGGGAGTCAAAACAATCAATGTCTCTGGTGATTCCAAACTAGTCATCAACCAGGTCATATTATCTTATCACTATTAAAATGATCTCCTACTGAAGTACACACAACTCATGCATGTACACTTGGAATCATTCAATCATTACACAATCTAGTCAGTTCTTCAATCTACTAACAAGTTCATAGATATGATGGCATCCCTTACCTCCTAAATCCCATCTCAACCTATTGACTCTAAATTATTTATCACCATATATTAGTTTATCACACCTTCATATATCAGTTCTGATTTACCTCCCATTTTTCATGTGGAGACATCTCCTTCTAATATTTGGTATGATAAATTTTTTGACTACCTTAACCTTGGAATTATCCCTCCCAACCTTTATATGAATTCCTAAAGATATTTTGTTCAAAGTACCTCTCATTAGACCATACTAGGGGGAATCTTTTACAAATACAACTTCAATAGTATCCTTCTTTGGTGTCTCCATAGTCATGAAACCTCCCATGCCATCAAATACATGCATGATAGAATATATGGGGGACATTTTAGTGGCCTAACTATTGCTAAGTATATTATTCACTTAGGATACTATTAGCCCACCCTCAATCAAGGCTATTTTGACTATGTAAATAAATGTGTCAAATGTTAACAACATGCTAACTTACAACAAGCACCTCCTCATGGCCTTCAAGTATCTAAGGACTATTGGCCCTTATCATAATGGGGTCTTGAGCTCATTGGGGAGATCAATCCTCATTCTTCATAATGACATAAATATATCATTACTTCCACTAAATATTTCACCAATTAGGTGGAGCCCATCCCCCTTATATCCACTAAAGCTAAAAAAATTATCAACTTCATCAATCACCATATCATCTATTGCTTCAGTGTTCCCCATAAGATCATCACTGATAATGGTAAATATTTTAAAAACTAGAAGGTCTAAGGTCTCTGCAATACTTTTAACATCAAATTAAGTTTTTCCTCACCATACCATCCATAAGCTAATGGATAGGCAAAAGCCTCTAATAAAACCCTCATCAAAATGCTTACCAAATTAGTTAGTGCTTTAGGCTAGGATTGGTACTTGCATATCCATTTCACTTTATGGGCCTATCACAATAGGATTCATACCTCTATGGGTGCTACCCCTTTCTCTCTCATCTTTGGAGTCAAGGCAGTCTTGCCTCTCAAAGTCCAAATTCTATCCCTTCATATATCCTTACATGAAATCCTTTTTTAGATCAATTATCATCAAGAACAACTCACATATCTTGAACTCCTTAATGAATAGTGCCTTGCAGCCCTTAATCATCTTTTTATCTATTGGGAACAAATCAAACATGCATACAATAAACACTTGAAAGAGTGAGAGTTCAACATTAGAGACCTTGTCCTTAAGGAAAACCAACATGTAACTAATATGGAGAAGAATAAAAAGGGAAAGTTTTATTTCAATTGGTTAGGACCCTACATCATAACCCATAAGTATGGATCATAAACTTATCATTTGTCCTATCTCAAAGGCAAACCAGAACCTGAGCCTCTCAATGGTTCATATTTACATCCATTTGATTATTGAAACTAGGATCAAACTCACTTTTGTGTCTAAATTAAGCTCATCCTTTGATTTATAATATATTCACTCCTTATATATCCTTGATTCCTCAAGGAAAATTTGATTAAAACATAGAACCATGTGATTATCCATCACAGTAATAGCCTAATTCTAAGCTTGGGCACCATGGCTCTACCCATGGCATGGTTCTCATGGATGCTTTTCATCTCTAATCAGATGGAATCTCATGACCAATTGTCTCTCAAACAACTTTCCCTATTTAACATTCATCTTTGGTGCTAAAGTCTTGCTTCCAAATAGGTGAACTGTTAAGCCTAATTACACTTGTCCATGTTTCACATGCATGAAAAATATCTCTTGCATGTTTATCTCTAGCATTGAAAAATACTCCCTTGAAGGATAGATGCCCAATAATTAAAAGTTTCTTAAAAATAGACTGCTCCCTTAAAGGATAGTATAAAAATCCCATTCTAGACCACTCCCTTAAAGGATAGATAAGAAATAATCCTTCAAAGCTTCTTACATTGATCAACTTAAAAAACTTATCAAAATATAAAAACCAACAAATGAACCTATATAAAAATTAAAGTAAGGCACAATCAGCTCTTATAAGTGACATTTATAGACTTCCCACATTGATCAGTCTACACTATATTGAGGCATGAACTTGTCTATTATGGTTCTTTGACCACCTATAGAAGGGGTAAGATAACCTACATCAGGTTACCTTTTCACCTATTTAACATTTAACCATCTACCTATCCCCTACCTTCCCTTCAATCCTTCTCTAAAATCAAGGGACTATGAGCTTACTTGATACAAAGTGATCAAGACACCCTTTTCCTCAACCACAACATGCTCTTGTGAAGCATTCGATAGGTTTATGTTCACTAAGTCAATCCAACTATGGTTTCTAGTTGTTATATCCTTGCCAATTGAAAGACATTATGCCTTTTTATGTCCCTTTATTTGTTATTTTATGTGGTCATATGTCTCATGATTATTCTCTCTTTCTCACATTTAGTTTTTTTATCTACACCTAATTTATGTGCTTCTATTATATTCCCATAACATTATGAACCTAACATATATGCTACCCATAAATAAAACATCATGAACTATAAATCATGAAAAAACACAACATATCATTCTAACATTATGACATTGTAAGATCATCATCAACATCATCCCTATGACAAAATATCATCCTATCTATCGACCATATTATCACATTATTACATCCTCATCTTATCTAACTACATTTTCATAATCATCTCATAAACAACATCATATAAAACATATCTATCAAATATTCATGCTCATATGTAACCATGACAAATGGCAATGAAGATCTTAATCAAAAGCATGTTTTAACAACATCCATCATCAAATACATACACTAAGGAATCAAAAAATGTATAACTATACATGATCCATAACCATCATCATAATCATAATACATCAATACATCATCAACACAACATCATGAACATAATAACATAATCATCATGTCAACACAATCATTAATATAATCAAAACACCATAATTAAAAAATAATCATCATATACATCACTGAGGTAATACATGTCATAATATATTAGTTAGTCTCTCTCATATAAACTCACATCATTAGTGTGTAGGTTGATTTCAAAATCAAAATCATATACATAATTTATCTATTAGGCCCCTAGTACACCACTACCACTAGCCCCATTTGCACCTATACATATACCTACACTGCCATCTAGTGGTGGCCTCCCTGCTTGTCCCATTATCAAGGTCCAATGTCTTGGAGTAGCTATCAATGGAACACCTACTAAACTAGCCTTATACTCTCCATACTACATCTCTAATGGTAGTTATGCTAGCACTATCACCTCATAATATCTAAGCTCCTCGATGGTGGCTAAGTACCATGCACTCAAAACTATGTCAAGTGGTCCAAATGCTTTATATGTGACTAACCCTACCCTCTATCTCAATGAATCTCTCTCTTGAGTCACTAAATCTAGGGAAGTCCTCACCATATCATGATCACTAATCAATGAGGAAACCTACCCCTATAAGGTGATAATTTATGCCTATAAAGTGGCCATCTATCCCTATAACCTAATAATCTAGGCATATGCTACTACTAATACCACTAACACCTAACCATCCTATACCAATTCCCCTATATGGTCCACATCTATATGCTACTACCCACCATTACCCCATCCAAAATTAGCCACTACATACCTAACCTAGAACCATACTACAAAACCATCAAAAATCCCTACATCATTTATGGAAACTCTCATTGGTAACTCCTCATAGTCTAACACCACCTCCTACAGTTGTGGCTTTAGGAATGGAAACTAGGCATCCTACCTCTTGAACCATGGGAAATCTAGTGGTACCCACTAAACAAGTCCAAATCGCCTCCTAACTTGATTAAAGGAGATCAACTCAGTCTCCCCATCTCTCTTCCCATAAATTAAGTGCTAGCTCTATAAAGATAATGTGTGGTGCCTATGCCTAAGCCAAATAAGCCAATCCAAATACAACCTCCATACAATATCTCCCACCACCAAACCCTCCAATGCATCCTTGAACCACTCAATATCTCTAGCTCCTCCATCGACACCTATCAAAGCATTAATATACTTCCATCACATGAAATCAATGGGAAAGGCTACTTGAATGAATCCTTGCCATGGTACCCCCAATATTCTCAAAACCTAAATGTGCTTGAATGCCCAATAGTGAAGCATAAAACTGACATTGATCCCATACCGTCTATGTGACCAAAAGGCCCAGAGCTCTTGATAGATCTAGACTAGTAACACTCGGCCCATCTAAATATAGTCCTCTCAAGTAGCATCTCCATTACTACCCCTCAATAGTAGGTATGGAAATCATCCATGGTTGGAATCTATAAATGCAAAATAAGTCACTACCATCATCATTATCAATTGGCATCTATCCTTTAGGGCCCTCTGATACAATGGCTTGATCCCAAACCCCCTTGCATGCCATCTGACATGAACTTGATCTATTTCATAAATTAGGTCCATATAATAATCTCTATCCTCACTCTCTACATGATAAACTAGCTCTCCCTGAATAGGTATCCATGTGATCCTCATCACATCCTCTAATATAATGGTCATCTCTCCTATCAAAAACATGAAAGTGTTCATCATTGGGTCCCATCTCTCAATAAGTATGATGATCATGAAGTCATCCCATGGTAGGTGCTGATAATGTATCATGGCCCCTAGGCCAACCATCTCCATGTGCCTCCACTCCTTTATTATCATCCCATCTTGAGCTTTGGTGAAGATTGTAAGGAACTAGTCCCTCAACTAGATCTGCTCATGGACCTACAAAACCAATCACATTCACATTAACACTTAGTTTTCTATATCACACTAATTCCCAACCTATACCCAATCTTTATAATTATTGCAAACCACATCTATTATAATTACTTTACCTATACCTCAACAACCAACATCTACCTCTATCTGACACCAATGTATCCATTTAACCACCTCATTACTTTTTTTTCTCACCTCTACCCACCACCCTATTTTAACCTTTCACACCCCAATATTCATCTCTTATTGAAATCTCCTCAAAATAACTCTTAAGTACCCTAAAAAAATAAACCCTTCAACCCTCATCAATAATGCCTCACCCATCTTGAACTCCTTGATGAACATTGTCTAACATGACCAATTCATTCTTGCTAAACCTTCATCAATAACTCAAACCTAAACCTTGCCACTTCCCCAATTTAACACTTTCAAAAACCTCATCTATTTTCCTAGTTTATAATCATATAAGAACATAAATTTTAAAACAATTCATCTTTTTTACTCCAGCACTTCAACTACAGATGGTTCATGTAACCATTGATGGTCCCTTGGGCTTCTTTTCACCCTTTGAGTTTGATCGTTGTTGGTTGGGTGAACTACCAATGGTCATGATGTGTGACCATCATTGCCTCACCCTTGAACCCATGACCTTACCAAAACCTATACACACCTTTCACATACCAATTTTTATCCAACACCCCATATACACATATCATACACCCTATTACCACCCATTTAAACCTTTTTACTCCACCTACCCCATCTATTTTGCTCTAATTCCTATGTTTTTAACCTAAAGCATCATTTTTCCAAACCTATTTAAAACCTAGTCTGAAACCCTTTATATCTAAAGCTCAACTTCCAAACAAAATAAACTACCACTCAAATTCAATACACAACCAAATTTGTTCCAAGATTGAGATAACAAACTTGATTACCCAATAACATGCCTCCACCTCAGCACACTCAATCATATAATGACAAATGACACAATTTACCTAGAGCAAAGCACCACAAAATCAAATGGTTAAAATGAACTCAAATTTTTAATTTTAATGTTTTAGTCATTTAGGGTTTATCCTAACTATCATAGGTTAGGGTGACCATAGCTAGTCGACCCTAGGGTAACCCCTAACTGATGCTAGTCAGGGTTCCCCACCCCTTTCCCAATTTTTTTGGGCACCTCACTAAAGTGTTGTCTAATGGGGAAATCACATATCCTTGCTTCAACTAGTGTTTGGGCTTCCCCATGTATATTCAACTAAACCACACCATGTGGTACATCAAATTTGGGTAACTCATTTGACCACTACTCACCAACCCCCTGAATAACTACATTTAACCTAAATTTTTTGTTGGATATTACATCTATGGAACTATGTAGATAACATCCACTTGCCTAGTGCATATGGAGTCAATCTGGCCATCCTGTACTAACCCATACCCAACCTACCAACTAGTACACCATGTATACCCAGGCCATTCACATGTTTTATGATGACTTTGCATGGTCACTTTGACTACATCAATCAACCTTACCATGTTGAACATTTAAACATTGCACCACATCATGCACGACTTGACCTATTATGTTTTTCTATGGGAACGCTTCCTACCCTAGATACCTATGACCAATACTGACCCTATCTAGATGGCTTGATAGCCTAACCTGATTAGCTATGACCAATGCTATGGACTAGCCACCCCTGTCACATATCCCTCTAGACTCAACCTTATTTTTACCAATATTGGCAACTTTCATCTTTACATGATCTTGACTATCATCCTTAGTCACATGTTTGTGTCTCAAATGCCCAACCTTTTTTTAATGTCACCCACCTCATGAATACCAATTTACCATTTATCAAACCTTGACCTAATTTTGCTTTCATCTCATCAACTCCTAGTTTGAGGGGGAACACCCCTCCCATACTTAGGGAAACCAGACCTTAACCAGCCATCTATTTTTATTTTACACCTTGTTAGATCAAATCCATATAATAAAAAGGGGAAAATGTAGACACTTGAAAACTACACATGATAGCTTTTGATATCAAACTACCTCTTTGACCCTTGCCTGACTTCACATCTAGTTGACAACCTAGTCAATTAAACTCATTTACTAACTTGACCCCTAACTTAACAAATTTAACCAAATCATTTAATTCAAATTAATTCAACTCATTTTCTTCTAGCCACTTTGACCATGGATGGTCAAGATAACCATTGCTTCTTAGCCTGATCATCAATGGTTAGGTCCCTAAGCTTACTTTAAAGCAATTACTAGTTGGGTGTATGATAAATATTACATAATTTAGCAAGTTCTTTGTGTGAATCAAATCATCTTTAAAAAATCATAAATTAGAAAATTTATTCCCCTATAAAATTATTAACTTTCTCCTTCCTAATTAGAAACTTCATCCTACAAAAGGAGAAGAGGAGGAAGTGAAATGAACAGTAATCCATAGAAAATTCATGTCTAGGCTATTATATTTTCTTATGCCGGTACCCAACATCCCTTTAGCAAGCAATAATGGTATTGGAGACATGAAACTCTTTCCACATCACCTTCAAAGGCTGAATTACCATCACTTTAGCCAAATTTCCTCAACCCTCCACTATCAAGTTATAGGTATCTTGTTCCTATTTTCATTATTTCATCTTATTTCTAATCTCCCTACCCCAACCAGACCTATTAACATCTTATTCTCCATCCCACAGACCAATATCAAAACCCCTACCTACCTATTCATCATTATACAACTCCACTTCAATATCTTCCTAGAACACATTGGTAACTATTGATGGTTACCTCAATCATCACTAATTACCCAACCATCACTGGTTATCCCAATTATAGCTAGTTCACCTGATCGTTATTGGTTAACTCTGGAATTAAAAATATAAGAAGCTATTTTCATACCCTTATCCATATTTAAACCCAATTTTATCTATTTTTTCCTGATCATAGAACCTATTCTGAATTTTTTGACCCTGATACCAATTTCCCTAGCATAAGTATTGACCTTCTTTTGTGATATTTATAAATTTTTTAGAAGAAGCATTTTATTTCCTTCTTGTATAACATTTAATTTCTTGTTATTGGATGTAAATATCTTTTCATTTATCAAATTAATTTTTATTAGGGAGTGGATTAACATCCATCATAGTAAGCCTTCACTTCTTGGATCTAGCATATGTTAGGTAGTCCACCCTTCATCATTGTCTAACAAACATGTTTTATTTAGTGATTTATTTTCTATAGGTTATTCCTTCCTAGCCAAAAAGGAGTTCCCACTATCATCTAGATTCATGCACACACTTTACCAGGTATTATTCTACACACCCTATTATATTTTCATTACTTTACCTATCAAAACTAAGAAATGAGTGAAATTAACTAAAATACCATCCCATCTAGCATGCATATATGCCTCAAATATATACATTCTAATCACATGATCATAGTTGAGGGTCTTTAATATTAATATCCTCTACCTATGCCATAGGTAGTCACATTGTAGTTACCAGTTATATCTCTAAGCATAGTTCCTATCAGTATACCACAAAGTTTAGTGGAGTCACCAGTGCAGGTGAGATCTACTCATACAATGTTACCACATACACATACTCTTCCATATAGACCATTATTAGAGAGACCCCTATGTGAGAGATATGTTGTAGATTCTATAGGTCCTCCCTCTACTCCTTTTCTCCTAAGATAAATATTATTGAGTTATCAAAGTTCTTAGCATATGGCACCTATGCTAGCTATAACATCTTCTACCATATGGGTCCCTAAGACCCTTATAGTTCAAAAGACACCATAGTTAGTTTCATAGATTCATAACACCACTTCATAGGTAGTTTTATCTATAGATCACTTACTATATCAAGTTTTGGGACCTCAATCACCTTTTCATACAAAATGTGTGATCACTATTCCTTTATTTGATATTGACCACATTGATAATGAGTCTCCCATGAGACTCATTGATCAATATTGTTCTTCCATTCTTGTACATACTTTCCTTATTTATCGATCCTTGTATATAGTTTCATTTTCATGTTTCTAATACATAGGTTATATCCAAAAAATACAAAAATAATATAATATGTTAAAATATAAAAACATTCAAATATATACTCAAAAAATACAAAATGATAGATTATATGCATTTTGATGTTTACATTTATTATGTTTTATAGACAATACATATGCTATCTATCTTAGTATAGTCTTATCATACATACATGATTCTCTTCTTCTTGTCAATTATTTGAAGATTGCTATAGGACTCAAGTCCACTACACTAATCTAGATTTGTTATTATATACCCACTAAGGGTAAATGCACAGATACATGAGTTCTTCATTTGACACATTCACCCATTTTGGGTCACCCTATACATAGTTTCAATTGATAGGTTACATATTTATAAAATATACATCATATATTTAACAATTTTATATCTTGGTATTGATCATACTACACCTACGTATATTTTTTTCCAAATATTACTAATTTGGACTCAACATATGTATAGCTTATCTCTTACATAGATTTGTATTACATGTTCATGCATACTTTCATTTATAGCATTCATAGTTTATACTTGATTGTGTCTCTAGGCTTCTTATATTCAAGGGAATTTGAATATGCCATTACTTTATGGTTCTACACTAGTTATGCTCACTATATATGTGCTTTGGATATGTGCCCATATCCTTGTGTATACCTTCCTGGTTATCCATGCAGACATTTTAACATGTCCTTCCATGTGTCCTTAAGATAACTTACTTTATGTTTGCATATGTGGACATTTTAACATGTCTTTTTATGTATTTATTTCTTAGATTTAGTGACATGTGCCCATGTCCCTTGTATTGTGGCCCCTTCACCTAATTTAAGTGCCTCATGTACATTATATGTATACTTTCTTATATGCATTATGGACATGACACTTGTCTCTTGGTTGCTATAGACTCCAATTTTTATGTTATGAGATACCTCATGCATCTTCCCTTCCTACTTAGGTATCGTGATGGACATCATACCCCATCCCTTAGGTAGCTACATAGTTATTACTCATATTTGATATTCACATACATTTGTATATCTATCATGATATAATTTTGGATGTTAGACCTAACATAAATCAAACATTACAAACTTAGGCTCATATTATATTACATTTTGATGCTATGTATGCACATTGTATTTCATTATTACATAGATATCATATATTCTCTAGCTAAAACACATCTTGTAGATATTTTTATTTTGAGGATATTTCTTGCATAGGTTTAAAAACTCACCTAAAAATTTTAGAATTATTAGGGGTTTGTCGTAGAGATTAGGCTAATAGAATGAACTCAAAGTATAATTTTTAGCACATAGGATCAACACACATAAATCAGACTTAAGAAAACATAGTGATAAATAGTGACATAGAGATAAGTTATAGTTGCACATAAATTAGGTTAATTAGACATTAACACCAAAATTGAGATGCTAGCATCACATGGTTATACTATCCAATATATGGTGATACTATCTAGTAGAATCAATTTTAGATTGGCCAAAAAAGTACCATAGGTATAGTCTAGGTTTGTATAGGTCTAGTTATAGATTATTAGTTTTGGCTCAATTTGGGTCAGATTCATATTAGTTTTCTTATATTGGGGGCATCATGTGTGACATGATCATTTACATTTCATTTTAGATGCTCAGATACAAATTATTACAACTCATTACATAATCCATATATTCATATATCATATTTAGGGGAATGTGTATGGCACATTATTTTTATATGCTAACTTATACACTAGTTTATCAGATGGAATGAAAAAATCCATGTCGTTATATACACTATACACATCAGACACCATATTCTAGGTTTCACAATATATTCACGCTGTAGACACCAAAATTGTGTCTACTCCTTAGTTGACTCCCCCTTGGTCCCCTTGGTCCACTACTAAACATTTCTAACCCACACACTTATTAATTTAAAATAAAATACCTATTTTAAATTAATAACACCTCACCCATGACACACCACCCATGACACCTCACCCTTGGATTCCTTGCCCTTGGATACCCTCATTTATCACCCTATGACTAATCATTCCAACCCTCCCACTAACCTCTCGCACCTATTTAATCCACCTTTGGACCATTTTCCAATGACAGCTGAACTCGGCAGACAAAGGAACGAGTAAAAGGCTAAAAATATCCTTTTTACCCATCTTCTATTCACCAACGTCGGTTACCCATCAGCCAATGTCGGTGGGATCACTGATGTCAGTTGCTTAAAACCAACTTATAGGCCGAATGGAAAACTAATCACAGACCCGAATGCCAGTTCTCTTGCTCTTGGAATTTGACCTCTCTCTCTCTCTCTCTCTCTCTCTCTCTCTCTCTCTCTCTCTCTCCCAGACGCACACCAAGCATCACAAGCTATAGGAACTCTGCATCAGTCACTCCACCCCTAATTAAAACATTTCAAGAAGTCTTCTACATCAACCGCATCAGCAACAGGTCTTCTACACATTGATTCTTCATCTCACCAGAGCTAAGTATTTCTTCTGCCCTTTCATTTTAGTAGTTTAGAAAGCATCAGTAATTAGTTCTCTTTTTACTAATTCTAAGTACTGTAGACCAGACCAAGCCTAAATTTCTTCTTGGAGAGGCTGAGAGGCCTTCCTCCTACCCTTACCCTTTTTTGACAA
Source organism: Torreya grandis (assembly GCA_037957365.1). NCBI lineage: Eukaryota > Viridiplantae > Streptophyta > Pinopsida > Cupressales > Taxaceae > Torreya > Torreya grandis. The sequence continues at coordinate 1,559,183 of JARHVA010003025.1, forward strand.
CCTATCCTCTACCCCTTGTCCCTCCTAGGACCTTGTCTATTATCTTGCAATCCTGCATAGACTCTCAGACTACCACAGACCATTCTGTTGACCAAAGACATCAACCTAAAATCTGTCCAAGAACCCACTGCCCCTACCAATGTCAACATAATAATCGACATCGACACATTGACCAACCGATTATGGCAGACAAACCGGTGTTGGAAACATTAACCAACCATCGATGGTAGACTAATCAGCATTGGTGCCTGTGGAAGACTGGTTACAGGATTTAGGTACGCATTATCTGTTTCTCTTTCTTTAAGTATTTCATAATTTCTTTCCATTACGACATTCTTTTTATCAACTAGTGGACTGTCATCTGTCAAGGAAGTCTTTGCACTTCTAGGACCGAGCTTTGCTTGGTAGTCCACCATATACCTATCTAACATTTTCTTTGTTTAAGTCTTTCTTATCTACAGGTGTCATCCTCCACAGCCAAAGAGGAGTCCCTTCAATCATCTGGATATGGTGCGCAACTTCATCTGGGTACGTACAAACCCCTAACCATTTAATCTTAGTTTCTTATTTCTTTTGAATGTATAAAAGTAAAAAACTTGTAAAAACATTCTAGCACGCTCGGTGGGACCCCTGGAGTTTTCCTTGGGTTCATTTCTTCCAAAACAAACTTTCATATAGGTGCATTAGGAAAATTTATTTTCTTGCATCCTTCTTTTATCTTCTCATTTTGAAAAGAAACCATAAGCACAAGTTACAAAGAACTTATTTCATTTTATTCTTGTCACCTTTTTCCTGCATCTTAGAGTAGTGAAGTTCATGCTCTTAACCTTTTCTCAACTTGTTTGCATCTGAACAAAACATTTCAATTTGGGCTTAAAATATATTGCATTTCATTTATGCCTGAATGCATACTTAGCTCTCACATCTAGTAATTAAAAATGCATTATGAATAAAGCATAGTGCACTTATGTTACATGACCTGACCACATTCACAAACTAAACATCTAAACATACCTGGGACAAGGTCCGACTAGGATTTCATCACCTAGTGGATACCTTACCCTTCCTGGTAATCCCAGTTGGACTTCACTACCAAGGGGAGAACCCACTCTGTTCTCTAGCAGAGTATAAAATCTAGGGGAAGTATATATTGGCTAAGCAACCTAGCTTATATGTGGGCTTGTGAAGTGAAGGGAGTAAGCTCCTAGCACCAGGCCACGTACATAACCTAATACAGATTTTGAGCACCAAAACTAACCCAAAACCAGCCTTAGACTGCCTCTTTTAGGACCCATTCTAAAAGCCCAACTTCTTAAATGCACTCTTCTAAGGCATAAGCCAACAAGACTCTAAAACTTATTCTTAGGAATTTAACATTTATAGGCTACTTGTCTTCATCTATTTTTATGTCTCTATCTGGTTTTTTGAGCTGGTGAGGTCACATTCTAAGCTCCAAGAACAACTCAAAACTTTCTTCTTTCTTCCAAAAACTTTCAATTTTTTGAAGTTTTTGGAAATACATGGTAACCAACGTCGGTTTTTCCACCGACATCAGCAACTGATCTTCACCGACATCGGTTATCTGACCGACATTGGCAAATTTCTTCACCGACGTCAGTCTCTGTTAAGTTTTTTTTCTCAAAACAGCAAGCTAAAAACCTGACCTTTTTGCTGTTAAAAAAGCCCATTCTAGTTTTTGAAACTAAAAAAAAAAACACAATTTTTGGACCCTGACCCTTTTTGCCTTGAATGGTTTTGACACGTAGTCAAGCCAAAATTCTTATTGACCAGGCAAGGCAACAACCACTTCCACCTTCACCTTCGCCTTCTATATCAAGTCCTCTAATGGAGTATCATTTAGACACTGAGCATACTCCAACCCCAACTCAACCCCATATTGTTCTCAAAGGGGACCAAGACTTTGAAATATTCCTTGACCTCAATGTCAAGGCTCTTCAGCACTATCTCGCAAGAAGTCAAATGTGAGATCCTTTAGGCAACCCAGTGTATGGGATTCCAACTTCCTTAGTCAAAATGACAATCATATCAACAGCCATTGTAACTCAACCCATAAACACCCAAGCCATTGCCTCAACTAATAACCCGACCATGACCAATCTTCAAAGTGTGACCCCTCCTATTTCTAGACCTACCTCCTTTGGGGTTCCTGTACCCCCTCAATCACAAACCATTCAACAAAGTTCTACACCATTCCAAAACTTAATTGTCTCCATCCCACCTACTCTTGTACCCATAAATACAAGAGTAACCACCTATCCTTCAATAAGTGTTGCTGCCACTCAACCACCTTTTGTGACATCAAGCCAAGTTCTGCCTTCTAGCTTCATAATACAACCACCCTTGACTTCAACATCAGTCCCTATGACTAGTTACCAATATGTTGTGCCTATACAAATGTAACCAACTACATCATATGCCCCTTCTAACACCTTCCAAATGCCTTACAACCTAGGGGGTGCCCCACCTGCAAATCCATCAACCGATCTAATCAAGATGTTGATGGATAAGGTGTTTAATCTTGAGACATCCATTTCCGGTTTAAGAAATGTTATCTCATATGAAAAAATTTGTAATGAACCCATTCATCCTTCAGTCCCAATCCGACCATATCCAAGTCAGTGGGAACTTCCCAAATTTACTCATTTTTAGAGTAAAGGGGATCCACAGCAACATCTACGAGCATTTAGACACACTTGTTACCTTATAGCACATGATGATACGCTATTACTACGCACATTTCCCATGTCACTTTCGAGGGCTGCCCTTGATTGGTATAGCTCCCTTACCGGTCATTCTATCTTTTCTTTCACTCAACTAGCTCAACTATTTCTTGACCACTTTTCAATCAATATTACTAAAAATGTCTCCATCACGGACCTATATTCTATCAAACAATTCAATGATGAATCAATAGCCGATTTCATTGCTCGATGGAGAAGTTTATTCAACCAAATCTCCTTTTCTTTACCTCAACCTGAGCTCATTAAGCTCTTTTCACAAGCGTGTGCCAAACACATTTCATCTACCTTATGGGTCCAAACATTCTGCACATTTGACGAAGCTTTCACCATGGCTAGGAAGCTTGAACTCTGTGTGGTTGAAGAGGACAAGGTCACATTGCGTATTAAAAATACTAACACAAAATCCAATGATCCTTCTTTGTCCAAACCTTCTTCTTCATATTCCAAGTCTAAGGGATTAGCAAATGTTGTGGTCCTTAGGCCATCATCTTTGACAACAACCAACCAATCTCAACCTTCCACATCACAAAGCATCACCAAACAATTCCAACAATGATACATACAATGTCAATACACTCCAATAGGAGAGTCATATGCTTCCGTGTTGGATAAACTAGTCAAGCAGGGGATCCTCAATCTCCCTCAAATCTGACCACCTCAATTTGACCCCTCAAAAGCCATCCCTACATGGTATAGGGAAAATGACTTTTGTCATTATCATCATGTCAAAGGCCATGATATAAACAACTACAAAACCTTCAAAAACATTGTTTAAGACATGATAGATAAAGGTGATCTTGTCTTGGATAACCCAAACGTGCCACCTAACCAAAACATAGACATCTTTAGAAAACCTTTCCCTAACCATCCTCCTAGTCAAAATAACATTCAGACCATGAGAGTGTAATATACACACAATCAACACGGTTTCACCTTCCATCCTTAATCAACCTCTTCCACAAACTGAAGAGGTTAATCAACCTATTTGTCCATCACAGGTAGAAGAGCCTTCTTCTCCTATTTTTCCACCATAGGTAGAAGAGCCTTCTTCTCCTATTTCTCCCCCATAGGTGGAAGAACCTTCTTCTCCTATTAGTTCTCCATGGACCTCACTTATATTGGAGGATGCTTTGACCATACCAATGCCACTAGCCCTACCTTCATCCTTCCTACTACCAATGGAGGACCATACCTTTCCTACTCTTTAAGCACAAGTAAAAGGTATGATCATAGCTGCCCTTTATCCTCCTAAGGAGTCACATTCTCCAATTCCTTCTCCACCGAGAGAAGAACTTGTCTCTTCACCTACTTCAACCAAAGACGATCTAGTGATGGCTCTCTCACACTTTTGGCCCTAGATCATTGCATCTAACACGTTCCCACTCTCACAATCACCCACATCTTCTAAAAAACTAAAGCCTCGTCTAACATCTTCAAAACCATTCTCTCGATTGGCTGAGAACTTAGGATTTCTCCATTCGAGGAACTTAGAGCATGAGGCATTATGGGAGAAACTTAAAGCTCCTTATCTTTCACTTCCCATCTCATCTCACACTGATGACTCTCCTTCGACAAAATCTCCTAAAGTCACCAACAAGGACCGGGATTTTACTTCCAAATCTTTAGGAGCTCAACCTTCCACTTCTCAACCTAAACCCTCACAAACATCAACTATACCGAAACAAGTTAAATCCCTTGGTGTTTGCCCCATACCTAACCTCACTCACCCACAAGTGAAGGTAGACTTAAATCTTTCCCCCCATAATAGTGGTCCTTAAACCAAGCTACAGAAGGCCACTAAACCACATCGGAGAACTCCTCCTCCACCATCATCATTGCCCTCCATTTTAGGCCCTCATCCTTCTACCTTAATAGGAGTGCTCCCTACTCCGACACCTAACAAAAATAGATTGCCTCCATTACTCCCTTTGCCAACCAAAAACATACCTCCTCCAAAAAACTCGGCACCTCCTACCAAGAAAGTTTCATCTACTCGATTGGCCACACCACCAATCAAAAAAGTGGTACTAAAATCTCCCTCAACAACTCCCAAACAAAAGTCATCAACATCTAGTGCATCAACAAGCACGGACCCCTTATTGGGTTCATATGCTTTGATACTGTGCCAACTTTTGAAAACTTCTAACATCACTCTTCCACCTATCAAACCATTTCAACCTCTCATACCAAAGCCATCTCAGTTTGATGATACTAAAATTTTCCTATATCATCGCACACCTGGACATGACACTGAGAATTGTTGTGCCCTCAAGGTTGTCATTCGCTAGTACTTGGAAAAAGACACCCTTCTTGTTGAGGATACTATCAACAAATCTCCAACACCATCTAATGTCTCTCAAACCTCTTCACCTTCACACTCATCAACTCTCAGATCAAAACCATCTTGGTTTGACGATACTAAATTTTGTGCGTATCATCGCACACCTGGACATGACACTGAGCGTTGCTGCGCTCTTAAGGCTATCATTCATCAACACCTAAAAAAGGACACCCTATTCATTAAATATCCTCTTGACCACCCTTTAATCAAGCCATCAACACCATCCCATACCTCTCAAACATCTTCACCTAAATCGAGATCCCATCATCAGGCTATGGTCTCTCTACCACCTTCAACCCCATTGTTTGAAATCAACACTATCAATGTGGGCACCAGGTCCCAAACATCAAATGATAAAGGAAAAGAGAAGGTTTCTATCCCTTGGACATATCCATTCATCAAGCCCTCACCACAACCAAAACCCAAGATTAATGTCTTGGGCACATCTCAACAAACATCTTTGCAGCCACTTCATGACCCCATGGTGAAACAACTTCACCAAAACCCTGTGAAGACATCTTTGTATGACCTCATACAAAAATCTCCATAGTATCGACAAGCCTTAATCAAAGCCTTACAGGCAATGGAGATCCAACCCAAAGACCCCCAACCACTAGCTTCTTTAATCAAAACAATACCAACCATTGCCTCCATCACCGTCCCTAATTTTGAGATTCCAAAATCCAACCTGGAAGATTAGGATCTCACCCTCTTAAACTAGGCCTATTAGGCAAAAGCTTCACAAGATGCATCCTCACATTGCATTCCTTGTCAAAGAGGAGCTTCAATGTCTTCTCTCCATCTTATCTAACCATTTCTCAAGCATTCTCCTCATCACCAAAATAACTAGGGGAATTTGACTCTATACTGACTATCACGACCTCAACCAAGCATTGACCAAACATCACCCAACCAAGCATCGACCAAACATCAACCAACCAAGCATCGGCCAAACATCAACCAACCCAACATTGACCAAACATCAACCAACTTGTTAATCATCTCCAATATGTGACCAATATCGAAAGAAGCAAAGGGGGCAAGTTTGATCCTAATTAACTCGAACCTTACATCATAATGCACAAGTATGGATTAGGGACTTATCATCTATCTTCTCTTGAAGGCCGACCAGAACTTGAGCCCCTTTATGCCTTGCATCTGTGACCATTCTATTGTTAATCAAGTACTCATTCACTTGATATTTGACTTGAGCTCATCCTTTGAGCAACTCCCCGTCATTGTCATTCTTATTCCTTTCAACCCTACAAATATTAATCAACCCTTTTGTCAAGCATGAATGCTTTGTCCTAATAAAAGGGAAACCCCCTAAACCTCTATAGACTTGTTCATGACCAAAAATTTAGTCATAAACAAAAACATATAAAAAGTGGGATGCCTATTCAAAGGTCATAAACTATAAATGTAGACTGCTCCCTCGAAGGACAACTACATCATCATTGCTGTAATAAATAGACTGCTCCCTTGAAGGACAGCTATTCAAAGACATCCAAACATACAAAGTAGAATATAGACCACTCCCTTAAAGGATGGCTATACACAAATTTTTCTCCAAACAACACTCTCTTAGAAGCTTCCTGCATCGATCAGCTTCAACTATGACCACAAAACAAAACAACATCCCCACGTAGACTTCCCGCATTAGTTAGTCTACCAAAAAAAAATGACTGACAAACTATGAAGTCATGGACTTGTCTATAGTCATTCTCAGGGTCACCTATAAAAGGGGCAAAGTTATCCTTGCTAAAAAGGGTTACGATACCCTCACATCTCACATAATCAAACCTATCTCCCCAACATACTCAAGGGATTTTGAGCTCACTTAATGTCAAGTGATTTGAATACTTCTCTAACACAAACAATGGCCAATGATGTAATGCATGAACGGGGATTTTGTTTGAAAAAACCCTTATCTATGCCATCATTATGGTACTTGTAAATGAAAGAGAAACACACCTTTCACTTCTTATACATCTTGGTCACATACAATCCGACCAAATCATTTTCTAAACCCAACCCAAACCAAACCAAACATTCTCAGACCACTAACATGACATAGTCCATTTCACATAGTTTCTATGGACAACAATACACATGGAAACTATCGACCACACAATTTATGTCAAGCATAAACCATTACTTGCTGAAGCATAAATAATCTCAATTCATTTTTAGCATACACCATTACTAATATGGAAAATTACTAGGGATGAAAGACCACTCAACCAATGTTACAGAATACACCATCACACAATATGGAAAAGGCTATAACATCATCATGACCAAACCAACTATCAACCACTTTGACTCTTCTTCTGAACTACATTGGCTTGAGGCCCTTTGAACAAGGGGCTATGTATGCAACACTCAGATAACATGACAACTTCTGGGTTTAGCTCAGCCATAGCTGTTTGTTCATCTACTTGATGGACAAACCATTTAACCTTTTACCATGACTTAACCTAGTCCGACCCCATCCATAACCGACCCTCTTCCTCCCTTTTAGGGAGAACTACATTGGCCTGATGCCCTTCAAAAAGGGGCTATATAGGTAGCACTTAGTTGACATGGGGTCTTTTGAGGTTAGCTCGGCCATTCCTTCATCTGTCCATCTAATGGACCAACTATCTATCTCAGCCTGACTCAACCAACAACCATGGAGATCGCAACTATCTCCTCTGACCATGACCATTTTTGAGACAACTTTGCCTTAGTTTTTTTGATTGCATATATGCTACCTCACGAATAGTTATCAAAATTGTACACACATCACAGTATGACCCTCACACATATTGATGGATGAGTAAGTTGATTTCCAATATTTGTGACATTTTCATGTTTTCCAAGAGCACTTCTTGAGCCCAGGATACTTGGAACACGATGACCATTGGAGCTACAGCTTGGATCAAATAACCTAATCAGCTATGACTAAATGCTGGGGACTAGTTATTTCAATTTTGGCACTCCTCGACCTTGACCTATGATAATTTGACCTACCTATCATGTGAAGTGGTATACGCACAATCTCAACTTTTGCAGTGTTCACACTCAAACTTCACTATATCCATCCACTATCTATCAAATCAACACCCGATATCTGGTTACCTTCCCTCAACTCCTGCTTTGAGTGGGGAATGCCTCATCCCATACCTGGGGCAACCAACTCCTATTTTTGTCTTGCAGTTCATCAGAATAACCAACAGGACAAAAATGACCTTATCCCATACTTGGGGCAACTTACTCCTATTTTTGTCTTGCAGTTCATTAGAATAACCAACAAGACAAAAAGGGGCAAATTTAGAAACCAAAATTGTGTCTACTCCTTAGTCAACTCCCCCTTGGTCCCCTTGGTCCACTTCTAAACATTTCTAACCCACACACTTATTAATTTGAAATAAAATACCTATTTTAAATTAATAACACCTCACCCTTGGATTCCTTGCCCTTAGATACCCTCATTTATCACCCTATGACTAATCATTCCAACCCTCCCACTAACCTCTCACACCTATTTAATCCACCTTTGGACTATTTTCCAATGGCAGCTAAACTCAACAGATGGAGGAATAGGTAAAAGGCTAAAAATAGCCTTTTTACCCATCTTCTATCTGCCAACATCGGTTACCCATTAGCTAATGCCTGTGGGATCGCTGATGTTAGTTGCTTAAAACCAACTTGCAAGCCGAATAGAAAACTAATCACAGACCTAAATACCAGTTCTCTTGCTCTTGGAATTTGACCTCTCTCTCTCTCTCTCTCTCTCTCTCTCTCTCCCAGATGCACACCAAGCATCATAGGCTACAGGAACTCTGCATCAGTCACTCCACCCCTAATTGAAACATTGCAAGAAGTCTTGTACATCAGCCACATCAACAACAAGTCTTCTACACCTTGGTTCTTCATCTCACCAGAGCTAAGTATTTCTTCTACCCTTTCATTTCAGTAGTTTAGAAAGCATCAATAATTAGTTCTCTTTTTACTAATTCTAAGTACTGTAGACCAAACCAAGCCTAACTTTCTTCCTAGAGAGGCTGAGAGGCCTTCCTCATACCTTTACCCCTTTTTTGACAACCTATCCTCTACCCCTTATCCCTCTTAAGACCCTATCTATTGTCCTGCAATCCTGAACAGACTCTCAGACTACCACATACCATTCTATCGACCAAAGACATCAACCTAAAATCCATCCAAGAACCCACTGCCCCTACCGACATTAGCATAATAATTGATGTCAGCACATTGACCAACTAATAATGGTAGACTAACTGGCATCGACAACATTAACCAACCATCGACAGTAGACTAGCTGGCATCGGCAACTATGGAAGACTGGTTACAGGATTTAGGTATGCATTATCTGTTTCTCTTTCTTTAAGTCTTTCATAATTTTTTTCCATTATGACTTTATTTTTATCAACTAGTGGACTCTCATCCCTCAAGGAAGTCTTTGCACTTCTAAGACCAAGCTTTGCTTGGCAATTTACCATATACCTATCTAACATTTTCTTTGTTTAAGTCTTTCTTATCTACAAGTGTCATCTTCCACAGCCAAAGAGGAGTCCCTTCAATCATCTGGATATGGTGCGCAACTTTATTTGGGTACGTACAAACCCCTGACCATTTAATCTTAGTTTCTTATTTCCTTTGAATGTAGAAAAGTGAAAAACTTGTAGTAACACACGCCTTACTCCATATGTAGTTGTTGGTATTCTTGAGTGGCCTAAAACTACCTAATATATTCAAGTGGCCACAACACTGATATCTCTAATTAAACATTTCTAGTTACATATCATAGTTTCATTTTTAGATGCATCCACTACATATGAGTATGCAATGATGGATTCATAATCTACTTGATTTATTGAGCCACCTACATGAGAGGGATAGACAAACCATCAGTCCAATCCAAGTTATTCATAGGTCATGATATACCAAGTATGGGTGGGCAATGATGGAGTCAAAACTAGATTGAGTTCTTCAGCCACCCATACATGGGGATTGAGAAAACAATCAACTCAATGCTATTTATTCATTATTTGATCACTATATACATGCACACACTTACTTTATCATCGAGTTTATGTCATGGTTCACATAGCTAGTAAGGTGTATTCATTCCTTTCCTTTCTTGTCTCTTAACTCTTTACTCATTTTTATTTCTTTACTCAGCTTTGTCTCTTTAATCAATTTTTATCCTTACTTTTTATATCTCCTAAGTAAAGATTTATCTATGCAAATTTCACTTATAAGACATATAATAGAGCATGCTTTACATACTCATATCCATATTCATGGGCTTCACATCTTAGATAAGTCCAAGTACATTTCTTTTTCCTTTACCTTAGGCATTTTGCTTTATTGCATTTTTAGAGTAAAGGTGGGGGCACAAATATAACCACCTAAAAATTACACTTGAGTTCTAAGAGTGCTACTTGAGACCACATATCCCTAGATTAACCCTAGACCTAACTTAGGGCCTATTTTCACACTTATCTAGCCTTTGTGTGGGCCACATGCATCCCTAGACATCCTAACAGCAATCCTAGACCCCCGTTTTGACATCCTGGCCCTTCATGCCTTAAGTTCTCCCACTTGGACACTATTTCCATAATAGGGATAGTAGCACCATATGGTGCTAGTGTCCCGATTTCAGTTTTATTTTTCTTTCCCTCCTTTTTTCACTAATGGGTATCTTTTCAAATCTAAGGCCACCTATGGTCGACCTAAACCTATTTTAACACCCATAAAAGCACCATAATAATATATATGCATGAATTTTATCCCACTAACCAATAAATGGAAATTAAATGCAAATTTCATATACAAACTTAGAATAAGCTAAATATAATTAAGGTTATCAATCTCTATTCTTCCCTACTTCTATATACAACCATTCACAACATTATTAAGATCAAATTACTCAGGTTTCTAGTCTCAAGCATATTCAAATAACTCAAGTCAATAATCATAATAGTTTCACTTTACATTTGACCAACACTTAGGTGGGGAGAACTACATAAAGCTTGATCTCTCTTCAAAGTATTGGTATGGAGGCAACTATCAGTGGGGTGTTGAGGATGTCTAATCTACCCCAATAAAATCACACTTTATTCCTTGTATCAATTGCGTAACCTAACAACATGTATGATTAGGTTTTTCACATAAAATTAGTCAAAATAATTCATATATAGAGATCTAAAACTTGTGCACATAGGAACATGATTAACAAAATAGATAAAGGTGCACCTAGAATCTCAATATAGTTTTGCATAGAGGACATTATTTCCAAAATAGGTATAATAGTGCCACATAAAACTATTACCCAATTTGGATGCTACTATTTAGGAGGGTTTTGACAATTAGATCCTATTTATAACACTTAGACTAGCTTCTACCTCACTTTATAGCCTTCATATCTCTCATTTAAGATATTTTACAACTAAGTTCTTATTTAAATTATTTATTACTATTTTTAGAAAGGTCAAATTAAGTCAATTCTATTAAAAATTAGTGGCTATATTTATTACATATTTCTACCCTAGTTTACTATGTGCAACTCTTTAATAACATAGGATTTACATTCATATAAGTCCTAAAATTTTAAAATAGTGTCAAAGGTTAATTATAAAACCTAATATAATCACATAAAGTTATTTGTAATTCATGAGGAAATTAAAACTATGAATGTTTAAAACTTTATGTGCATGACCTAGTATAAGGTCTGACTAAACTAATTAAGTTAACAAATTAATGTATATCTTGACTTGACCAATTAGGCTAAGGTCACAAGGCTAAACCTACCCTGAGAAATGGATAAGTTACTCCTAAATGGAGCATAAGCATGGTTATTGAAACATCTTAATAATATTAATTAATATAATTATACATTTGATCTAACTTCTTTAAGTTACCTATTAGCGAGATGTCAATCTTATCCAATTTTTATTGTGAATGTTGTAAAGTGTTCCAAAGCTTTTCATTGATTTTGGAAATAGTAATTTCCCATGATTAATGCCTATTACTTATCAATTTGATAGATATTTCTTATGAAATCTTAGTATAATTATTATTCTATTGAATCTATCTTACTTCTTGCATCTATTTATCAAACTTTTCTGATTTTACCCATTGATGTATCGACTATTTTATAGCCTATGTACTTAGGTAAGTATGTAAGTTAGTGAAATATTTACTAGGAAGGCCACATTGAAGTACATGGATATGCATGCATGGGTGTTTCTCCATTGAACCACTTCTATCCAAATACTAAATAGTTAAAATTCTTCCTAATAAAGTCATTGCTAATTTATGGACTTGGTCTAGTTTATGTGCTGTCTATGACACATTTGTGGATCTCATTTCATCTTTCCATGCTAAACTTTGATTAAGTATTTTTACTATATTTTTTTATATTATTATATTTAAAAAATTATGGTTATGACCTATTCATATAAGAGCAAGTTATACTTGTCTAGGGAACTTGGGGGAATGTTTTCTTTTCTTTTTTCCTACTGAGTTATTGTTTGTTTCACCCCAAGATAGTGATAACAATATCTAGAATGGAAAACAACAAACCAAGGAATGTTAAATATAGTATAGGTAGAGTTAATATGACCAATATCCTAAAATAGAGGCACCTCTTCTCAACAATGTTGAAAAAAAATTAGATCCCCTAATCATGATGAAAATAACCCTCATGTTAATTAGGTCGTAGTCTTGAATGGGATACTTACCACATTAAATTTTCTAAAAAAAAAGTTGTATACCAAATAATGTAGATTGAAAAATTAGGATGGTGTTCCACCTAAAAAACTACCTCTTAGATAAGAAGGGAAAACTGGTGAGCAAGAGCTTTAAGACAAACCTATAAATGTGGTTGATTTTATCATCAAGGAATTGAAAAAGTTGTTATTATCACTTAGAAGTGCACCCTTATCAAAATGTGTGCCTATTCTCACTCTTGTTGATATAATGAATTTTTTTTAAGGTATGGGTAAACTTATGTTGGAGAGAATATCTAGTTGAAGGGTTGGTTCCCCTTGGTATACTCACCTAATTCTCTCTATGCTCTCTAATTCTATGCTTTCTTAACTAGGAAAAGGGGAAAAGGAGAAATACCCAAGCTAAAATTAAACATGAAAAATAAAAATTGGGGTGATGAACCAATGTTAAGGTAAATTATGCCTATAATTGACACACTTTGGAATCTAAATAACTTGTACACATTCAATTCATCTTCATACAATGAATATTGCATTAGTATTTCATAGATAGGTCTTGAAAAACACTCACACTAGCTTAGAAGGAATGAACAATGGTATAATTCACTTATAAATTAGGTAGAAATCAAACTTAGATACTTTATATGACTTAAAATATTTCTCATTTTTTCATAAAGGTGAAAATTTTGGACTTAAACATAAGGAAGAAATCACTCATTATGTTCTATCAATTAACACAAGATACACATTTCATGAACAACTTGAAAATGGAGGAAAAATCAGCTATTTATTACTTCAAAGGTGATGTATTAAAAATTTTGGTAGATTTTATTTAATCCAAAATCATAATATCCTCATTTTCTCCCCAAAAAGAATGTACATATAGAAAAGGAAGAAAGAAGAGAGGAGACAAAATAATCTTCAACTAGGAGATGATTCATTGTATAGTCATAATTCACTTCTCATTTATATAAAACTCCAATTTAATTAGTAACTAAACTCTCCACTTCCAAATTCTAGTGTATAATTTTAGTTTTAACATCTTTCTTGAAGTATGACATATAGGTTAGAGAGAGAATCTTCTTTAAATTGTTGAAAAGTCAAACGTTTATGCATGCATTGATGGTCTTTAATATTTAAGAGATCTTAAGTTGAATCCTCTTTATATTTCATTAAAATCCTTTGATCTTTCATTCATATTTATGTTTTAATTTAGTGACATTTATTACATATTAGAGTTTGACCTGACTTATCTTGACTTGTAACTCAAAGTTTGACTTCAGCTTCTTGACTTTCATCTTGCATGTATGTTTGAATTTTTGAATTTCCAAAATTAAATCCAAAGGAATAATATTAGGAGATATAAGGTATTATTTCATGCATGGAGACTCTTTTTTTACCTTGAGTTCATTTTGAAAACCAACACTTAACCTCTCATTGATCTTCACTTAGTAAAGAGAAAATGTATTTGACTTGAATTTTCTAAATTTAGATCAAATTGGGCATAGTAGAGAGAGATACCTTATTACTTGTTTAATTTATTTAATCCTTCATGAAAAATACTTATTTATTATGATTTTTATGATGACAATAATATCTCTCCATACTTGTTCTTATAGATATATCTATCTTTTATAGTTTTGGCAAGCTTTTTGAGTGTACCATGAGAGCCTATAACTTGATGCATTTGAATTATTTTATCATTTAAATAGTATAAATATTAATTTAACATATTAAAAATGGTGTAATATAACTTAAAAAAACTTCTCATCTCTAAATTCCACTTATAACCTCAAAAAGTGTCATTTTGTGCTCTCTAGGCCTCAAGAAACCCTAATTTAGATTAGGGGGTATAAAATGAGTTATAGGAATAAAAAAAGTTATCATATTATTATCATTGTATATGTATAAATTTTTAATTTTTTTAAAAGTTTTAAAATCTCTAAAATTCTTCATCAAACTCCCAAAAAAAAATTCACAAAAAAGTGCCTACTTGTTGCCCGCAGGATGACCTTGAGATGTTTTTCAATGAGGTGAACCTATTTTTAATTTATTTTAATTGAACTAACATGTATTAAAATATTTTTTTCCATTTTAAGGATCTAAATCACTCATTTATTACTCCATTTATGAGCAAATTAGTGAGAAAATCTTGATTTTCTTCGTGAATAGACATTTGTTCTACCATTTTATATCTCCTTATGTAAATTAAATAAATTAAACAAATTTTAAACAATAAATTACATCAAAATATACTTACACATCAAATTTCAATATATTTCATTTTATAAAACTTGAAATGTATACTTTTTGGTGTTTTCTAGCTTGCATAATTTCATTTTTGAAAGTCTATAGGTCTGAGTTTTGCCATTTTATTGAGTTTTAATAGGTATAAAGACCTAAAAAAAATTAATTATGACCTATAATAACCAATATCAACATTAAAATCATTTTATACACTAAAAAATAACACTTAAACCTCTTAAAAATATCTTTTCTGACTATCTCTCTTGCTTGCTTAAAACCCTACAATTTGTACCTTTACCTTTCTCTATTATTTACCTTAAAATTTTGATTAAATAAGGTGTATTAAGGTTATTTATGAACCATAATATATCACATAATTTTTTTAAATAAATAACTCAAAAATTCAATCACATCTCCTAAAACTAAGCCATTGGGGTTTAAGAAGGGTTTTAGAACACCTTTCCTTCTTACTAATTGTTCATAAAATTAATCACCTGTAACCTAAAATAAATAAATTTAATATTGATTAATTAAAGGTAAAAATATTAAAATAATAATATAAAAACCAAATATTATTCACTTTCATGTAGTGAGCATTTAAAAAATTACCTTCACTAGCTTACAACTAGCTAGTTAGAGGAATAGAAGAAACCTCTATCAAAATTTGGACCTTTGAGATGTAGTTAAAAATATTTTAGGATTGATAAAGGTTTTATGATGTTTTGGAGATATTTTTTAATGTTCAATCCATGAATTTATTTTTATTTAAAAATTTCACATAAGCAATGTTTACCAATGGGGGCAAAATTTGTCAACATTCTTGGTGACTTTGCTAGGATGTTTGCCTATTAAACACTCAATAATAGTACCCTTAACTATTGGGATATTAATTTATGAAAGTATAATAAAATATGAAACTAAAAATTCCCTAAAATAATTTCAACACTTTTTCATAAGCACTAATTAAATTGAAAACTAGAACAACTATCAAATGAAAAATATGCAAGATAACACTGAGAGGAAAGTGACAACTAAACCAACTACCAACTAACCATTACATAATATTAAAAATAATTCTAAATAAAATAAAATAAAATTCATTCCCTCTTTATGTGGTTGATAAATATGATTAACCAATTGTTGTTTGAGCACTATTTGGGTTAGATCAGTTCTTTTTCTGCTTGTCAACCTTTTTGGCTTGTCTCCAAGTGAATCCATTAAATCAAACATATGTCTAATATAAACAAACACATCAAGTGATTAAATAATCAACTCATGTTTCTATTCAAAACTAATAAATATATTTAATTTAACTACATTATAATTTATAGGAAAAACTACAATTTTAGCCTTTAGTGGCTCATTAGAACAATGTTCTTGGCTTTTTGTGAAATCTTTAAATATGCCATCTTGATTGTCAAATGCTACAAATTGTTAAATGTATTCAAAGAGATAAAATTAATACCTCATAAATTCATTATTATCTTATTTAAATATAATTTGGTCAACATATTTTTGAACATGCTTTCCAAACTTGGCAATCACTTTATCAATGTCGACAGAAGGAGATGTTGGCCTACAAAGATTCTCAAATTATTGACTCAACTTGAAGTACATTTTCTATAAGTAATATTTACCATTATTGATAATCACCTGTATATTATATTTTATTTTGATCATCAAGGACTAAAACATGATCTTCTTCTATGCCAAATTGAAATTTATTTGACCAACACAATTCTTGATTATCTTCTCTTGACAAATTCTCATCTTTAGCTGGATGTTCTTATTTTTCCCTCTATACAATAGGTCCTCCTTAAAAAAAGGATATTGTGGGAGGGAAAGAGGTTCCATTTTATGTCATGGTAATATATGGAATTATGAGATACTCTTATACTTGAGGCACTTGATGAAGCTTTCTTGATTTAACATGATTTTTTTGAGATAAAATGGTAGAAATCTGATCATTAGTCTTTTAGAAACCATATCAATAAAATTTAAAGCATGGATTACCTCTTGGGGATCATCTATATCCCTTCTCTTGGATATTTCAATGGATGTAACAAACTTATTTTATTTTATAACCTCATAATTCTAATTTCCTACCACATGATCATCAATTTGAAAAATCACCAAGATTGCATCTGATTGTACTTATCCATGATTCACTTCCCCTTGTTTCTTTATAGCTTCATTATGTTGGCCTTCTTGAATAAAGGTTTCTTTTTGTGTCATTTGAGGAATTTTCATATTTTTTGTTACTAAAATTTGATTTTGGACATCATTGGTGTTATAAGGCTACCAACTTGAATCTTGCATCAAATTATTGTGTACTAAAAAAAGTGTCTTGGTTGAGGAAGGAACATTAGGATTAATTTCAACATATGGTTTGGCTGGTGTAATGGCTCCTTGAGTTTGGTATAGAGGCCTAATATATCTATAATGTTGGTATGGAGGTATTTTTTCTTTATATGTATTACATTTAGGATAATTATGTGGTTGATATGTCATATTGGTTTGATATTATTGTCTTTAGCTGAACTAACTCATTACCAAAATATTGCAACATATCTTTTAGTTCATCAAGCTCAGTAGATTGACTATGAGGAGCTTGAAATTGAATTTGAGAGGTTAGAATTTTGGATATTAATGGAGATTAATGAGGTATAATAAGATGTAATTATGGAAAAATTGGCATTAGAGGTCTAGGTGTAAGTTTACCATCTTTAATAAGACTATTTTTAGCTCTAATTGTAACCTCATAAGCATTTGATAGTGTCCTACCACCCATAGACTGAATCATAACTAACATATCAAAATTCAAGGATCTCAAAAATTATAGGAAAATATATTTAGGAGATGGACTTATCATGGCAGGTATTCTATTTCATGTCTGATAAAATATAAGATTGAAATCAAACATAAATTCATGTATTGTTCTCTTGATGGTAATACTACACCTAATCCCAAGAGGATATGGAGTTCAAGGGAAGGTTACTATACCATTACAATGCCTTTCCCTTTAAGGATGAAACAAGTAAATGGATTGAAACATTATTTTTAGAAACATGCTAAAATGAACACAAGTTGGCCACATCTTTGATATGTTTTATGAGTGTAATTCGATCTTCACCTTTAAAACATGGTATAATTTTGAGGGATGAGGCTAAAGTATCATCATATTGGGCTAAATTGAAGGGTATTAAATCATTGAAAGGAATAAATACTTGATTCCTTTGGACAACCATGTTGATTATGAGATTTGAAATTGAAGTGGTTTGCATAATAGGTTGATTTGGTGATTAAAATAGCCTTTTAGGATATGTACATGTTGTCAAAAACCTTCTTATTATATTAAAATTCCAAAATAATTTAACAAATTCAAATGGTATACCTCTAATTTCAGACCTTGTAGTTACTTTAATCATGAAATTGATACTTCTTGCTATTGTAAATGTCTTTTTTTAGCTTTAATTTGTGTCTAACTGGGTGTTCTAGAATTTGTTATCACTCACAAGTACACCCTTGCAAGAATGTTTACTTATTCTCACTTATATTTATACAATGAAAATATCCAAGGTATGTGTCACCTTATTGTGGATATAATTTATATATCAAGGGTAAATTCCATTTGGTACACTCACCTACTTCTCTCTAAACTCTCTAATTTTATGCTTTCTTGACTAGGAAAAGGGGAAAATAAGTAATATACAAGCTGAAATTGAACATAAAAACTAAAAATTGGGGTGATGTACCAATTTTAAAGTCAATTATGCCTATAATTGACATACTTTTAAATCTAAATAACTTTCACACATTCATTTCATCTTCATACAATGACTTTTATATCAATATTTCATACACAAGTCTTGACAAATACTCACACTAGCTTAAAAGGAATGAACAATGGTTGAATTTACTTTTAAATTAGGTAAAAATAGGACTTAGACACTTTATATGACTTGAAATAATTCTTATTTTCTATATAAAGGTGAAAATTTAAGACATAAACATAGGAAAAACAATCATTCACTAAGTATTATCAATGAACACAAGAC
This sequence comes from Torreya grandis, assembly GCA_037957365.1. NCBI lineage: Eukaryota > Viridiplantae > Streptophyta > Pinopsida > Cupressales > Taxaceae > Torreya > Torreya grandis. The sequence continues at coordinate 1,578,330 of JARHVA010003025.1, forward strand.
ACACCATGAACATCTTGAAAATGGAGGAAAATTTAGTGCTTTATTACTTCAAAGGTGATTTAGTATATATTTTGGTAGATTTTTTGTAATCCAAAAGCACAATTTCTTCATCTTCTCCAAAAATGGAAAATACATATAGAAAAATAATAAAGGAGAGAGGAGACAAAATAGTCTTCAACTAGGAGATGAGTCCTTGTCTAGTCATAGCTCACTTCTCCTTTAAATAAAAATCTAATTAAGCACTAAACCGACCTTAAAATTCCAAATTTAAATGTATTATTTGAGTTTCAACATATTTTCTTAGATTATGGTGTATAAGTTAGATAAAGAATCTTGTTTAAATTGTTGAAAAGTCAAAGGCTCATGCATGCATTGATGGTCTTCAATATTGAAGAGATCTTTATTTAAATCCTTTTTATCATGAATTAAACTCATTGATATTGAATTCATATTGAATTTTGAATTTATTTACCTTTATTTCATGTTGGAGTTTGACTTGAATTATCTTGACTTGTAACTTAGAGTTTGACTTTAGTTTCTTGACTTACATCTTGCATGTATGTTTGACTTGTTGAATTTATTAAATTAGATCCATGAAGGAAATATTAGGAGAGAGAAGTTATTATTTTATTTATGGATACTCCTTGAACTTGAGTTAATTTTTAAAACCAACTCTTAACCTCTCCTTGATCTTCACTTAGAAAAGAGAACATTTGTTTGACTTGAATTTTCTAAATTTAGCTGAAATGAGGTGCAGTAGAGAGAGATATTATTGAATGTTTAAGTTATTTAATACTTAATTAAAAAATCTTACTGATTATTAATTTTATGATGAAAATCATAGTTCTCCATATTGGTTCTTCTAGATATATCTATCTTCTATAGTTTTGACAAGCTTATTGAATGCACCATGAGAACCTAGAACTTGATAAATTTGAATTAGTTGTTCATATAACTAGTTTAAATATTATTTTAACATATTATTCACTATGGAATAGACCTTCAAACAAATTTTTATATCCAAATTTCACTTATAACCTCAAAATATGCCATTTTGTGCTCTCTAGGCCTCAAAAAACCATGATTTAGATTAGGGATATAAAATGAGTTCCAAGCCTAAAAATATTATTTTAATATGATAATTAGATATTTATCAAATTTTTATACCTATAAAGTTTTAAAATCCCTAAAACGCTTCACCAAACTCTCAAAAAAATCATAAAAAGTGTTTATTTGTTACTCGTAGGGTGACCTTGAGATGTGTTTCAATGAGATGAGACTATTTTGAATTGGTTTTCATTTAATTATAATTTAATAAAACATATAAATGAGTTATAAACACTATAAAATAATTTTTTTCCATTTTAGGGATATGAAACACTCATTTCTAGCTCCATTTATGAGCAAATAAGTGAGAAAACTTGATTTTTTTCATGAATAGACTTGTTTTTTACCATTTTATCTCTCCAAAGGTATAATAAATATATGAAATAAATTTTAATAATTAAAATACATAAATAAACACTTCCATGTCAAATTTAACAGAAAATCATTCAATAAAATGCAAAATAGACACTTTTTGGTGTTTCCTAGCTTACATAGTTTCATTTCTTAATGCATGTAGGTCCATGCTTTGATATTTTTATTGAGTTTTAAAAGTAATAAATACCTAATTATTTTTAAATTATTAATTTTATTTAATAATATCATAATTAAAATAACTTTATACACTCAAACAAACACTTAAACATCTCAAAAATGTTCTATTTGATTGTCTCTCTTGCTTGCTTAAAACCTTATAACCTGTAACTTTAAATGTATCCATTAATTAAATTAAAATGTTTATTATTAAAATTTTATTAAGGTTATTTATTCCCAATAATATCTCACACAATTTTTTTTTCAATAAATAACTCAAAATTTAGTTGCATCTCCTAAAACTGAGCCATTAGGGTTTTGGAGCGCCTTTCCTTCTTAATGATTGTTCATAAAGTTAATAACCTATAAATTAAAAAAATGAATATAATATTTATATAATATGGTTAAAAATATTCCATTAATACCATTTTAACCAAATATTTTCCACCTTGATGTACCGAACATTTGAAAATTGCCTTCACTAGCTTGCAACTAGCTAGTTAGAGGAATAGAAGAAATCTCTGCCAAAATTTAGACCCATGAGATGTTCATGAGTATAGTTTAATATTGATGAATATTTTATGATTTTTTAAATTAATTTTTAATTATTCAATAAATTATTTTATTTTTATTGAAAACATGTACATAAGCAACTTTGACCAATGTTGGCAAAAATCGTCAACAATTACCTCTACCAACCTTTTTAGGTGAGGAATATGGTGATGAAATTTATGAATGGTTGGTTAATATAAAAAAATAATTTAAACTTAAAAATATTTCATCCAATTTAAAATTAATAGTGGTTACTTATTAGTTAGTAGGAGTTACATATCTTTAGTGGAACCATCTTTATGCTTTAGAAGGTTACCAGTCAATGACGCTAACCTAGCTTACTTTTGAAAGGTGGTTTAGGAAGAGGTATCTTAACTCAAACTTTAAGGAATAGAAAATAACTAATTTTTATCTATTAACATAATAGAGTATGTTTAAAAATGAGTACAAATACAAATTTTTAGACCTTTTGTGTCATGTTAATTACATGCATGACAAAGAACCTAAAATAACCAAGTTCAAGTTGGGATTAAAGGATGCTTTGATGCATGTTGTCAACATGAATAATCCTAAGAATTTAAGTAATGTTATTTAATATTATCATAGGTCATAATAAAAAAAAAGGTCATCAAAATTTGATAGAAGACTTTAAATAGAGTAGACAAAAATCAAAGAACAAGAATTTATCCTCTTCAAAAAAATTCAAGAAATCTGATCAAAATCATAGATTAACTAGGAGTACGAATGGTTTTAACAAATTTTAATGGCAAAATAGAAACTTCAAGAATAAAAATTCTTCTAATTCTATCAATTTAAAAATAAATTATACCCAAGGTAATTGAAATGTACCTACCATTGTGGCAAATACCATTCCTGTGTCACCTCAAAGGACTATAATATGTTGGGAATGTAGTGATAATCACTATCACAAGGGTTATCCTAAACTAAAAATAGGTCAATTAGCTAACCATAAGGTGTATGTAGTTTTGGATAATAAAAATATAGTTTTTCAAGAAACCCCTATCAAATTTAGATGTAAATTAAATTATATTAATATTTCATTTTTTTAAAATTCAAGAGCAACAAATAGCTTTATTAATCTAAAGCTATTAAATAATTATAAACTGAATCCTATGACATTGAAGGATAGTTGGGATGTTAATTTTGGCTAAGGAAAAAGGGTGTCAATTTCTAAGTGTCTTGAATAATTAAACTTTAACATATTCAATTTTTAGACCTAAGTTAACCTATTTTTAGCTCCTTTTGGTTCTTTTGATGTCATTCTAGGCATGGATTGGTTGCAAAAACATAAATACAATTAGACTATTGTAATAAAGTGGTTAAGTATTGTGATGACATGGGAAGATCAATAAAAAAATTAAATTTTGATAAAACCTAAGGTATGCAAGTTGTTATAAGCTTTATATTTTAAGAAGAAGTGCATAAAAACTAAAAATTATATGTTATACAGATGCAAGAAAAAACATCTATAACATAAACCACATTCCAAGAATATCTATTTTTGTAAGAATTCTCTGATGTTTTTCAAGAAAAACTACCCAGTTTACCTCTTAAGAGGGATTTTGACTTATATATTGATGTAACATTTAGGGTAACCCCTACATCTAAAGTAGATTATCATATAAATTTAGTATATTTGTAGGTGCTGAAAGCTCAACTATAATAGCTATTAGAAAATGGTAGCATTCAGCCAAGTGTGTCACCTTGGTGTACAACTGTGGTCTTTGTGAAAAAAGAGGATGAAACCTTAAATTTTTATGTTGACTATTGCATGCTTAACAAGGTGAATATCAATAATAGTTATCCTTTATTGATGATAGATGATCTATTTGATCAAATTAAGGATACAATTATATTTTCTAAGAGAGACTTGAGATCAGACTATCACTAGCTGAGAATCAAGGATGAAGACATTTATAAGACCACTTTTAGAACTTGGTATGGATATTATGAGTTTACAAAAATACCTTTTGGTTTGACTAATACACATGATACATTTATGAATTTAATGAATAGTGTATTCAAAACAGAATTTGACAAATTTTTTCTAGTTTTTCTTGATGACATACTGATCTATTCTATGAATGCATTTGAACATCAAAAACATTTGTGTTTAGTGTTGCAAAGGCTAAGGCAACATAAATTGTTTGGTAATATATCTAAATATGATTTCTTTCAAACTAAGATCCACTCTTTGGTTCATAGTATATCTAAGGTTGGCATTGATATTGATCCAACTAAGATTAAAGATATCCATTAGTGGCCTACTCCTAATATATGTGAAGTACATAGTTTTATGGGACTAGCTAGTTATTATAAAAGGTTTGTTGAAATTTTTTATATGTTGTATAACCTAATAACTTCCTTGAAGTTAAAGAGTAAAATGTTTGTTTCGACTTCTAAGTTTGAATAAGCTTTTCAAAATCTTAAGGATTTATTAACTACATTAATTATACTTATTATACTAGATCCTAATGGTAATTTTAAAATATGGACTGAAACATCCAAAGAAGACTTGGGTGGTGTGCTAACTTAGGATGGTTTAGTTTTGTATCATGAGTCACATAAACTAAAATATCATGAGAAAAATTACACCACTCATGACCTGGAACTTGCTAACATCATTCATGCTTTGAAGCAATGAAACACTTTTTTTTTAAAATTTTTTTTGAAGTAAAGTCTGATAATCACAGACTAGAGTATTTGTTTTCCTTGGATTATTTGAATGTTCATCAATGTATATGGATGAAATTTATGAGTAATGTGTTAAAGGTAAAGAGAATCATGTTACTGATGCACTTGATCAACACATATATCTTGTTACCCTGTATGTTCTACATAACAATTTTAGAACTAAAATGCTGGAAAACCAATGTTCTAATAAGTTTTTCCAAGATTTAACTATAAATTTAGTTAACGAGACTATAGAAAATATTTTTTTTGATTTTTTTTTAGTCTATTGGTTTAACCAGACACAAAAATAAAATTTATGTGCCTGAGTTTGGTGACTTAAGAAATATTTTACTGAAATAAGTGCAAAATCACCTCATTTTGATCATCCTGGTGTCATGAAGATGACACATGAGTTGAAAATATTATATTATTGGCTTGGTTTTAAACATGAAGTTTTTGAATTTATTTCAAAATATTTATAATGTTAGTGTGTGAAAGCTAAACATTATCATCCAGGTGGACTGTTTTACCCTCATGATGTTCCACAAGGTAAGTATGTTGTGATTTCTATAGATTTTATAGCTATTTTTCCAAAATCATAAGACAATAATCATACTATTATGGTTGTAATATATAATTTTACTAAATTTGGTCATTTTATTGCTACAAATTTAATTGATGATGCATTTTGTTTACTAAATGGTTTTTGAAAGAAATAGTAAATTTGTATGGCATGCCTAAAGTTATTATTTCTAATAGAGATACATAATTTACTTCAAGGTTTTAGAAAACTTTGACTCTTAATCTTAGTACAAAATTAAATTTTAGTTCATCATATCACCCAAAAATGGATGGTCAGATGGAAAGACTAAATCAGGTTGTGGAAGACATGTTAAAAATGTATGTGATGGATCAACAAGGTAAATAAGAAGATTATTTAAACTTAGTTGAGTTTACTTACAATAATATATACCATCATGTTATTAAGATGGATCTTTTTATAAATTTATAGGGATGTAATTGTAGGATTCCTCTTGATTGGGAAAGTTTAGAAAACATAATTGTTATTGGTCTTTATGTTTTACAAGAGTATGATAAGAAAATGGAAATAATAAGGTAAAATATAAAAGTTGCCTCTAATAGGAAAATGAGTTATGTTGATTTAAAGAGGTCACCACATGAATTTTAAATTGGTGATAAAGATTTTCTACATGTTAGACCATAGAAAATTTTGATTTTGTTTGGAAAATCTTTCAATTAACTCCTTAGTTTGTAATACCCTTTGAAATTTTAGATAAGATTAGTCATGTTTCCTATTGATTATCCCTTCCTCCTTTGTCTCAAATTCATGATGTTTTTCATTTTACATTATTGAGAAAGTATATACTTGATCCTTATCATCTGTTGGATTGGACTCATCACCAAGTTTTGGAAGAGGAAAAGATGCAGTTGGATCAAGTGAGAATTTTGGACCATCACATCATTAAATTGAGAAATCATGATAATTCCCAAATTTTTATTTAATGGGATCATTTTTTTAAAAGAAGTGCTACTTGGGAAGATGAGATTCTTTTAAAATAACACTATTGTTAGCTAAATCTTGGCTATCATTAGAGAGGTTCACAAAAAAAATTCCACTCAAGCCCATACCTTGATTGGTCATATTGAAAATCTCCCTGTAGGTCATGTTTAACATATATTAAGGTAAGTTTGACAAGTTTAAGGTAATGGCTCCTTCTAACATTATGCTTATCTAGTCATTATGATCTTAGTTAAGTGGGTTCAAAGAGTGTCATAGGTTTAAAGACCATTTTTATGACATTTAACATGTGTTAAGTCACTTAATGTCCTTTAATAATTTGTATAAGTTTCTAAAAACATGTCATAACCTCTTTTATAATGTTATAATTATTTTCAAGTGTTTTCTTATGCTCTTTGTAATGTTTAAGAGGAAAATATTATAATAAATGGTAGGTAGTTATAAATACATGTATGGGAATTTTATACATGGTCTGTATAGATGTGAATGACTTCATGAATACCTATTTCATAGTTTTATCAAGGTTTACCAAGCAAATATGGAAGTTTTAGTGTTGAAAAGGGCTCTTTTAAAAGATGGTTGCAAGTTTTCAACATGGATTTTCACTCTCAATCACTATCATGGATCAATATAACCTAAAAAATACCAAATCCATGCTTTTTAGGAAGTCACAAGTTCATAATAGATAAAACTCCTTTCATCTCCCCTATTAGTCCCTTGGCAAGCTTGTAAAGGCTGGTTATAGATGCTCATTTCATGCAGAGAAAAGAGAGTGGTGGTATAAGATATTTATAAAATGATGGAGTAATAATTAAATTAATATACATGGAAATATATATCATAATGGTGGGCCCTCCTTTATTAACAATCCTTAAGAAGATAGGGTGGTCTAAATCCCTATTTTAAACCCATATGCTCAGTCTCTCCTTGAGATGGAATTTTGAAGCTAGTTAGATGTATAAATGAAATTATATAGGGTTAACAGGGTCTATAAAACCATTAAAAATGATTATATAGGCCTCACTTGGAATTTTTTAGCTCAAGAGGAAAATAAATCTCCACTTTTGCACAATTGGTAGATTGTAAAATAGGGAGTTTTTGATGTTCTATGGTTTTCAACAAAACATAGTATGGAGATGAAGATTTCCCATAATATCTCACTCCATCCAATGATATAAATTTCCATTATATGGATCTCCATTCCTACTCCATAGACATAATATTCTCAACATGATGGTAACTTGTAGATTCCCACTAGTGCTCATCATCCATCAATATGCAAATATAGCCTTAATATTTTGAGGGCCTTGAGTTGCATGTAAAGAATGATAGATGGTTATTTTAGTGTTTTGGAGTTATTTAAATCCATATAAACCTCTTAAAATCAATATTAATCAATAAGAAGGAAAAATAAGGGGTCATGTTCTCATGACTCACCAAAAGACTAGTAGCCTCCAAGTGGGAGAGCAATAAGGTCTTGGTCATGAACATAAAAAAACAATGAGGATAATACATTTAATGATATATAATACTTTTAATAACCCTATAATACATTTTATCTCTCTAATATTATACCATATAATAGTTTTAGCCTAAAGATTGTGTATAGGTTTGCCTACATAGAGGTGAATTGAAAATGTCTAAATGTGCATTATCAAAGATGTATGAGGTTAATAACATAAGTAAATATGTTTTTAGGTATTATATAATTATTATAATGGTTTATATGATTATGATATGAATTAAAAAGGGATTTAAGCAATGAAAAATGCATACCTACATGTTTGTACACCTGTAGGTCTCTTTTCATGTGAGATGAAAGGAATTGTGCATTAAGAGCTAAGGTTTGAAATCTAAAAGAGGGGTGGAGATAATTATCATAAACTATGGAGGTATGTACAAGTCATATAGAAGAAAAAATATGATTTTAAGATATGTTTTGAGATCTAACAAATTCTCGACCCCTATAGACCTAATGAAAGCTCCAAGTTGGCCTCTAAGAGTGGAAGATAGTTTGGATTATATTAGTTATAAGGGAGATTAGATAGTAAATAGATAACATGATAAAATTAACCAACATATTAAAATGATTATCAAAATTTTAAAACCTTATCAAAGAGCCTTTAGTCCAAAGGTGACAATCATAGGCCCAAATATAGACATACAAGCCTGTTTAGATAAATACAAGAGAGATATGAGTGATATATGAAATAATGAAGTGTAATGAGTGGATATAGTTAATACATTTCATTTAAATATTTTAAAATTAATCTCATATGTTTTCCAAGTAAATGAAGGCATTTTTAAGGTTTGAGAAGCCTATTTAAGCATAGTAGGCCTAAACCTGCACTTACAGGCCGTTCTATAAATTTTTAAAGGTTTATTTGTTGAGTGTGAGATTGGAACATAAAGGATATAAAAATGTGATGATGAATTCAATGGAACATTTTATGAGGTTTTGGAGTCTTTTAATAGTGATAAAAAGGGAAAATACAAACACTAAGATTTTTGATTCAAAGCTAGTTATAAATCCTAACATGAGCTAATAAATGTTGTAGAAGGTCTAGAGAGGAATAAAAATAAATAGGACCATTATAATTGATAATTATGGATGAAACATACCTCCTTGAAATGTTAAAATTCAAAACCAAACTTCAAGATAACACCTTCAAGCCAAAATTCTCTCTCAAACTCATTAAACACAGTTTGCCTAACTCAAGAGGCATTTTCTATTGCTTAGAAAGGTATGAAGGAGTTACATGGGAGACTAAACTAATATTTAATGTTAGGGGCTTTTTTATACTTGTTATTTTTGGTATTATTTAAGCTAATGGGGCCCTAGGCTTTATGAATCATTGTTAAGATGATAAATAGGTCTGAAGTGTCCAAAAAAACTTCTAATGACCTAATGAGAGAATGAGAATTAAAGTGCCTTATAATGAGAATTCCTTGTATTGAAATTAATTTATTTAAATTCATTATTATCATGAGAACCTTATCAAGCCATTGGTTGGCACGTGTGAGGGAAAAACTATACAAAATTGACCTAGAAAGCATGACCATATGCCTAATTATGAGTGTGTAGAGTGGTGGCAAGCCTCCAAATTAGGTACAAAGGCCTAAAAATCCTAGTTATAAGTTTCATAATAATATAAATAAATTTTTAGTCCTCCTAAGAGGGTTTATCAACCAATCAAGTTAACGATTTGGGTCAAAAGGGATAAATGCACTACTTTATTATCTAAGAAGCCTATTTACAGACTTGGGAGTACTCTTGGAGTTATTCATTTTAAGGTATTGAGTTATCCTATGATATTTAAGGAACTAAAAAACCATTAAAAACATTTTAATCTATCAAATTATTAATAAAACACTCCAATTACCTCTCAAGCTTGAACATGCACCTAGACTAGAGTTTTAGCCATTTCTTTATTCACCCACCTACATAAGGTCTCAGGTCCTCAAATTTGGCATGGAACATGATAAAGAGGTATATAAAGTGAATCAAACATTTATATGAATTCTAAAATGTGTGAGTATTGATTAGAGCCAAATCTTAGTTTCTAGGCTTAGAAGCCTAATTGAGGGCTAATTAAAGAGAGAAATAAGTGGAGTAAGTGAGCTTACATTTAATGTATAGTCATGGAATTTTACACAAAGATGTAAGATACTAATGGGTACTCAAATTAAATCTTAATTTTATAGGATCATCTATATAATATTATACACAAGGAGATTTGTATGTTTTGAGGGTTATAAAAAATTGAAGACAATTGTGGGCTTAGGTGTGAAATAAAGTATTAGAGAGTGTTTGATGCATCCAATAGGGTTGATATATTTTTTTTAATACTAATAGAGGAATTTAATGGATATATATTTCATTCATGAAGATAAAATCAAGATTTGAGGCTTTTGAGAAAAGAGAGGCATAATGAGAGTAATGGGTTTCAAGTCACCTAGGAAGATATGATCACTACTATGATTTCAGTATAAGAAGGTTCTCAAACTAATGAAAGGTGTCAATAAAAAATTTAGAGGGAAAATAAAAGTGAACTTGATGATCAAGTACACCACTTATCACTTTCCAAGCCAAGAGGAGAGTAGTTTGAAGAAGAAACAATATGTCTCAAGCAAAGAGAGAAACTCATACACGATTTATAGCATGAAGCATCATCAATAAGGCAACACATGTCATTGAATAAATTATGAGACTATTTTATAACCTAATTCTTGATTTTAAATCTTATCATGAGTGTTTGACACTTGTCAATGACTCTCTTCTATGCAAATTATCTCTCTACTTCTCTCATTCTCTATTTATGTAACCTTGTTTGGATTTGTAAGGATCATTTTTTTTAGTATGGGAAATCCATAGTGAGATAAAAAATTTAAATATGCCTTTGAATAATGAATGAATATAATTTTTACCTCCTCACATGATTGAAAATAGTGTACTTGTGTGGTTGTTGATGAATTATAGTGGTAGTGATTGTTCTCTCTCTCATTTGTCCTCTCTTACATATTTGAAAATGAATTATCTTCTTACAAGTCATATGGTGAATTTGATGTAGTTTTTCATGGTATGAAAGTGGATTTTAAGTCATTTGTTCCTTTATTATACCTTTTGAGCAACCATCTCATTAAATTCATTATCTATAACCTCTATGTTGAAACACTCATGCTTGAAGGTCCTTATTATAAGAAGTGTATTCATATTCAAGCCTAATCCATGATTCTTAGTGTATGATAGCCACGTGGAGGGTGTTAATTTGGTGTATCACCCCCCTTAGTTAATTTTATTTTATGTTAGCCTTATAATTTTTATTTTTCAAGTGTAGTGTAATGAGCCTAACTAATACATCAAATGGAGCTATTCCTATAATCTAGAGGTTTAGTCTACTTATAGGTCACTCATACCCTAAGAATAATCTCATTCCTTAGATCAAGTTGAGATGGCTTGCATCACCCTCTCAAGGGTGAAAATTTGAGATATAACAATTTTATCATTCCTAGTGGGAATAAATTATCATCTATTAAAGGAGTATTTAGTTCTATCCTTCAATACATCAGATTTTGGAAGCAACAACTCAAGCACTAATTGTAACTCCAAATGAATCTCAATTGGTATAGGCAATCCTAGTGCCTCAAAAATATAAAATTGGTATGTATCATTATTTATATGATAAAAATGATTATTGTGTACCTTCATATTAGTCTTGCCAATTTTATTTTATTCATTATTTCTCTTCGAGTACCCCTCAAACATCTACCTACCATGTTTACCAATAACCTACCTATCCTTCTAATCAACCTTCTCAAAGCTATGCTTCTCCTCCTTCACTTTTACATAGCTTTAAAAAATCCATACTATACCTTATAAGGATGCTGATAAGGACTAATAGAGAAGTATAACCTAGTGTATCTTCTCCTATCTAACATATTCAAGATATTATATATCTCTTGCAAGGATTTTGGAGAGTATGAGTAGGTGTTGAGAATGAGGATTATCTAATCAATGAAAAACTAGAGGTTAATAATATGATGTATTTAGTAGAAGATAAGCTAATGAGATAGGATCATGTGAAATACCAATTAAATAAATCCTATATACATATTATTATCCCAATTCAACCTTATTTTTCTCTAAATATCCTCCAAACTACAATAAAACATCAATAAAATCTCAATAAATCTCTTAATTAGTCCACTAGCCTCAATATTCCAAGTTGGAAGACTTGTATTCCCCAAGAGAAACCTATGTAATTTCCAGATACATTCACCCTTCCTTAAGATCCTAATACCATTCCATATTGAAGGCCTTCTTTGACCATGACTCCTGATTATGTCATGCCTATCCTAGAGAATGAATCTTCTCCTACTCCCATCTAAAGTTGAGAGAAAGAAGAGGTTGTATAAGTCACACCAAATTTTTTTCTAAGTTGGAAGGGGGTTATTCATATTAAATCTCAAGATCAAGAGTGAGGAATAATATTTGAGGTTAAATAAAGAAAACCTGTAAGCCCCTCAAGTCCTTCATCTACCATTCAATTTATAGTTATCCAATAAGTATCTAATCAGCCTAGTTCTCCTAAAATACCAAGTTGTAAGGACACTCTATCAGGTTTTAAGAAGGTTAATGAATTTTTATTCCCTCCCACCCTCTCTTTTTGTGAATGAGAATTAATTTTATTGAGAGAAGAAGATGAACATTCAATTGAGAATGATAATTTGTCAAGACTAAGCGATGAAGTGGCTGTCTTTGAGAGGCAAGATATTGTATTTGTAGGTGAATCTCAAGAAATTTTTGAAGAGATTGATTATAGTGAACATGAATAAGATATCATCATTAGCACTCTCCCTAGTTAAAAGTAAAATAAATAAAATTTCAAGGAAGAGTAAAAGTCTCTAATTTGTAGCCAACATTTGGACAACTCTCTAGATGTCATAAATGACTAGATGGATCAAATTGATTGGTATGAATTTGAGATTGATGAAGAAGAAAACAAATCAGGTTTGATATAACAAGAAAAATAGGAGTTTATATATATTAAGTGGGTAGAATAAATTACATTCTTTAGGGAGGAACATGATCAATCTAGACTTGATGAAGAAAAACATGACTATGCAACAATTGAAAAAATTATAGCTAAACATGAGTTGATAGAACTTAAAGAAGATAATTTACATCTATGTCATGATCTCAATAATGATTTTGAATTGTTTTATCAGAATTTTTTCCCTCAATAAAATGTAAAGGTTAGTATTGAACTTGACATGCTTTCAAGTACCAAAGAAGAATATGCCTTTTGGGAAGAGTTAGAAATGATTTTATCTAGTCTATATGGTAAACATATATCCCATAAGGAGAATGTTAATGATGTGGTTTTGACCAATGATAATGATCAATAGATGTATGAGAAATTTATTTAATAGAATATCATGATTGACGATCATGTTAAACCTCATGTATAAGTACAAGGAGGCCTTGAAGACATGTGGAACTCATACTTGAACATGTTCAAGGAGTATGAAGAGCTTGGTAAGCTAGTGCCTCAAGAATAATAATAAGTAGTAGTTAATGAGAAGTTTAATATTCATATGAAGATAATAATTTTGATCAACCATCATAAAGTGGTCCAAATCCATGGTGTAACAAGGTATGATGAGTATTATACTTCCCAAGATGATCAAGAGATAGAATTTGAGAAGCTGGTTAAAGATGAAGTTGTTGCTATATTCATAAGTAAAAATGTGATTAACTTGGATCCCTCTTACATTTGAAAAGGTGGAGAAAAATATGAGTTAAGTTTTGAAGCACAAGATGAGTATGCCTACATTGGAAACATGGTTGTTGATGATCTACTTGAGAGCATGCCAATCATGTTGTTAAGCAAGAGGCATTGTCCATAAAACGCTATAGTCAAATGGAAACTTCTTCCAAAATATGTCTCATATCATGAGGAAACTAATATAAGGATACTTTCATTTGACCCTGAAGGAGGAATATATGCAGGTTAGTTGTACATAATAGTCTTTGCTTAGTTTTTTATAAGTGCTTGTTAGCACAAGCGTGTGTCTTGTTTAGTCTAGATTCCTTTGGTTTGTATGTTGTTCCTATTTTGTGTGTGTTTGGAGGTCAAGTAAATTGTATTTTCTTGGTCAAGGTATCATATTGGGTATGTATTAGAGTGAAAGTGACTTCATTTCCCAATGGAATGATAAAGCTAATAGCTAATATGATTAGCAAGTAAGCATCCCCAGGAGGCCACCAAATATGTTAACCAAATTTTGGCTACCATTAGAGAGGTTCATAAGAAATTTACCATTCAAGCCCCTGCCTTGATTGATCACATTGAAAATCTCCTTGTAGGTCATGTTTATCATATATTAAAGTAATTTTGACAAGTTTAAGGGAATGGTTCCTTCTAACATTATGCTTATATATCCATGCTTGTCTTAGTCAAGGGGGTTAAAAGAGTGTCATAGGTTTAAATACATTTTTTATAAAATTTAACATGTGTCAAGTCATTTAATTTCCTTTCATAGTCCATACAAGTTCCTAGAAAGATGTTATAATCTCTTTTATAATGTTATAACAAATTTTAAGTGTTTTCTTATTCTCTTTGTAATGTTCAATAGGATAATCTTGTAATAAATTGAAGGTATTTGGAAAGAGGATGTATGATCATATTTTACTTGTTTTTTATAGTTTTTAAGGATTCCATTAATACCCATTTCATAGTCCATCAAGCTTTACCAAGAAGATATGGTAGATTTAGTGTTGAAAATGGCTCTTTTGAAGGATGGTTGCAATTTTTCAATGTGTATTTTCACTCCCCAATAACTAAAATGGATCCAAATAACCTCCATAGGTCAAAATACATGATTTAGAGAAATTAAATAGTTTAAAATAAATAAAAATCCTTTCATATCCCCTATCACTCCCTTGGCAAGCTTGTGAAGGTTAGTTTTAGATGTTAATTCCATACAAAGTAAAAAGAGTGGTGGTATAAGATATTGGGAAGAGTATGGAGTAATAATTTAATTAAAATCCATTTCCAAATTTATTATATTTTCCCCCCTATTTTATTAACAATCCTTAATAAGATAGGGTGGTCTAAAACCCTACATAAACCCCATATCCTCATTTTTTATCCTTGAGATGATAGTTTGAATATGGTTAGAAGTATGAATGAAATTTTATAGGGTCAATATGGTATATAAAAACATTAAAAATTATTATCTAAGACTCACTTTTCACGTGTGATCTTGAGAAAAATAAATCTCCTCTTTTACACAGTTGGCAAATTAAAAAAGAGGGAGTTTCTGATGTTATATGGTTTTCAATAGAATAGAGTATGAAGATTAATATTTACCATAATATATAACTATATAGAATTATATTTTGTTACATTATATATTTATTTATTCCCTCTCCACAGCCAAAATCTTTGTAACATGGTGACAACTTATAAATTCCCACTAGTGCTCATCAGTCATCAATGTGCAAATAAAGCCTTAATATTTTGAGGGTCCTAAGTTTCATGTAAATAATTATAGATGGTTTTTTTTAGTTATTTAAATCCATAAAAACCTATTAAAATTATTATTAAGACCCAAAAAGGAAAAATAAGGACTCATGTTCTCATGACTCACCAAATGACTAGTAGCCTGTAAGTGGGAGAGCAACAAGGTCTTGGTCATGAACATAAAAATAAAATGAGGAGAATTAATTTAATATGAAAGGAAATGATATATCATACTTTTAATAACCACAAAATATGACTGGTCACTCCAACATTAACCCCTCTAAGCAACATATAGTGGTTTCATCCAAAAGATTATGTATAGGTCTGCTTACACAAAGGTGAATTAAAAAGTTCTAAATGTGCATTATCGAGTATGTATGAGGTTCATAACCTCATGAAATATATTTTTAGGTAGTATATAAGTATCCTAAATGTTTATATTATCAATATAGGTATTAAAAGGGGTTTTAAGTAATGAAAATAAAGACCTACAAGTCTATAGACTTATAGGTCTCTTTTCATGTGAGATGCAAGGAATTATGCATTAGGAGATGAGATTTTAAAGATAAAATATGGGTATAAATAATTATAATAAAATTTTGAGGTATTTTTAGGTTAAATATAGGAAATACTATTATTTTAAGATATGTTTTGAACTCTAACAAATCCTACACCCCTAAAAACCTAATAAAAGCTCCAAATCTGCCTCTAGGAGTGGAAGATAGTGTGGGTTATTTTAGTGATAAGGTAGATTATATAGTGAAGTGAGAACATGAGAAAATCTATCAATATATTACAAGGATTATCAAAATTTTAAAACCCTATTGAAGAGCCTTAAGTCCAAAGGTGACAGTCATACACCCAAATGCAGATTTACATGCCTGTTTGAATAAATGTAAGAGAGATATGAGTGATATATGAAATAATGAAGTGTAAGGAGTGGAAATAATGCATAAATTTAATTTCAATATTTTAAAATTACTTTCATATGTTTTAAAGGTAAATTAAGTAATTTTAAAGGTTTGAGAAGGCTATTTAAGCCTAGAAGGCCTAAACACACACCTACAAGCTTGTGTGTAAATTTATGATAAAGGTTTATTTTTTTAGGGAGAGATGGAAAAATAAAGGTATAAAAAGGTGATGAGGAATTCAATGGTAAATTTTATGATATTTTAGACTCTTTTAATAGTGATAAAAAGTGCAAATATAGACTCTAGGGTCTTTGATTCAAAGTTAGCTATAAACCCTAACATGAGATAATAAATGTTACAAAAGGTATATAAAGGAATAAAAGTAAATAATAAATTGGGAATTGGTAAATATGGATGAAAAATACATCCATAAAGTGTTAAAATTCAAAACCAAACTTTAGGATAACACCTTTAAGCCATAATTCTCTCATGTTCACTAAACATAGTCTGCATAACCCAAGAGGAATTTTCTCTTGCTCAAAATGGTATGGAAGATTTGAATGAGAGGATAAGATCATAGGTAATGTTATGGTAATTTTTATAATTTTTATTTTTGTCATTATTTTGGTTATTGGGCCCTTAAGCTTTATGCATAATCATTAAGATGATAAATAGGTCTCAAGTTGCCAAGAAACCTTCTAATGACTTGATGGGAGAAATGAGCATTCACATGTCTTCTAATGAGAATTATTGGTCTTGAAATGAAATTATTGACTTTCATAATTCTTGTGATCACATTTTTATTCCATTGGTTGGAATGTATGAGGGTGAAATTTTATAGAATTGACCTATAAAGGATGACTATAGACCTAATTATGAGTGTGTAGGGTGGTGATAATCCTCTAAATTAGGTAAAAAATCCTATAAATATTGGGTATAAGTTTTATATTTATATACACTCTCTTTATTTAATCCTAAGAGGGTATATGAGCCATTTAAGTTAACAATTTGAAAAAAAAAGGAGAAATGCACTACTATGTTGTCTAAGAAGCTTATCTATAGACCTGGGAGTACTCTTAAATATATTCCTTTCAAGTTATTGAGATTTAATATGATTTTTAAATAACTAAAAACAATAACCAAGAATTCTAACCTATAAACTTCTTAATAAACCAATCCAATTACCTCTCAGTCCTAAACATGCACCTAGACTAGGGTTGTGGCCATTTCTTGGTTCACCCAACTACATAAGGTCTTAGGTACTAAAATTTGGCATGGAGAATTATCAATAGGTCCTTAAATTGAATAAAATATTTCTATAAATTTTTGACATATGAGAATTGATTATATCCAAATCTCACTTTCTAGGCCTAATTAGAGAGAGAAATAATTGGAGTAAGTGAACTTGCATTTAATATATAGTCATGGAATTTTGCATAGATATGTAAGAGAATAATGGATACTAAAATGAATTATTAATTTTTTATGAGAATATATATATTATTATACACAAGGATATTTGTATGTTTTGAGGGATACAAGGAATTGATGACAAGTGTGGGCTTAAGTGTGAAATGAAGTGTTGGAGAGTGTTTGCTGCATCCAATATGGTTGATACAAGTTTCTTAAGATGGAGAGATGCATTTCATGGAGAGATATTGAATTCATGAAGATAAAATCAAGATTTGAGTCTTTTTAGTGAAGAAAGGTGTAGTGAGAATAATGGATTTCAAGACACCTAAGAAGACATGATCACTACTTCATTGTTAGTATAATAAGGTTATCAAACTAATGCAAGGTGTAAATAATAAATGAAAAGTGAAAATTAAAGTGAACTTGACAATAAAGTATTCCACTTGTCACTTTCCAAGCCAAGAGGAGAGTAGTTTGAAGAAGAAAAAATATGTGTCAAGTAAAGAGAGAAACTCCTACACCATTTCCAAGATGAAGCATCGTCAATAAGGTAACACATGTCATTGAAGACCTTATGAGATTATTTTATATCTTAATTATTGATTGTAACTCTTATAATGAGTGATTGACACCTATCAATGACTCTCTTCTATGCCACTTCTCTCTCTCCTCTCACTCTCTATTTATACAACCTTGTTTGAATTTATAAGGATCATTTGGATGAGTATATAAAAGCCCTACTTAACTAAAAAATTATACTATGCCTTTGAATAATGAATGAACTTGATTATTATCTCCTCACATGATTGCAACTAGTGTACTTGTGTCGTTTCTGATGAATGCTAGTAGTAGTGATTATTCTCTCTCTTTCATTTGTCCTCTCCTACCTATTTACAAATAGATTGTCTTCTTTTAGGTCACATGGTGAGTTTGTTGTATTTTTTCATGGTTTTAAAGTGTATTTTTAGTCATTAGTTTCTCACATATACCTATTAACCAAACCTCTCATTTAATACATTATTTATAACCTCTAAGTTGAAACACTCATGATTGAAATTCTTTGTTTTGAGAAGTGTAATTAGATTCAGGCCTAATCCATGATTTTTAGTGTACAATAGTCAAGTTGAGGGTATTAATCTGGTATATCACCTCCATTATTTTTTTACCATTTTATCTTTCTCCCTTTTCTTTTTTAAGTGTAGTGTAGAGAGCCTAACTGATACATCAAGGGGATCTAGTCATATAATATAGAGTTTTAGTCTACTTCGAGGTCACCCATAATCTAATACTAATCCCATTTCATAGCTCAAGTTGAGAGGGATTGAATCACCTTCTCAAAGGTGAAAAATTTGAACTATAACAACTATCCTTGTCTATTTTGATCACTGAGATGTCTCTCTTCCAAGTGGGGGAGAATGTCATGACCCTGTTTGACTACATTTATCTCACTTATTGTTATGTTTTAGTATGAACTGTTTGGGACATAATTGTTTATATTACTATTGTGATACAATTATGTGATCTATGTTTGATCCATTTTTATTATTGTTGAAACAACTATTTAATCACAATATTAGATATTTCATGCTTAATGAGTTATTGATTCATTATTTAGTTCACTTATATTATTATATTTAATGTTATTATTTCATTTATTACTCTTATATAGTATAGATACCAATGATGGTCTATTATGACTGTAGGTACCAAATATGAGCTAGGTTCTATGTGACTTTAAGCAATCAAGTGAGGCTAAGAAAGTGAATGAAAATAAATAGTGAATTTAAAATTACCAATACTAAACTTTGACTATTTTTATTAGAGGTAAAATTGTGTTTTTGAGGGACTCTATCCATACAAAAAACCACCTTAGTGGCTAGTTACATAGACCAAAATATCTACAAACATAAGAACATACAAGTTCAGTAGATTGTTACAACAAAGATACAACATAGAAACAACTGATTCACAACTTGCATTACAAAATATAAAGATTTATCAATGATTTTTATTCAATTAATCATAATTTATTATCCATTATTGTGTCATGATTTGAAATTTTTCCTCCAAACACTTAAAAAAAATTTATTTATAGACATAGAAGCAAATCCTTTAAGTTTCTTCTTGGGATTATGATCACTATCACTTGTGTTAGCATTTTTAAAGAACCTAGATAAACCATACATACTTTCCATTGCATTGTTCATTATCACTTTACTAAAACTGACTAGAAGATTTAGTTTTTATATGAGTTATCTATTCTCATTCTCTAGCCTATTAATTATGTCAAACAAAATCTCAATTTGAGATGCCATTTCAGCTTACTTCTCCTGAGTACAATACAACCCATCTTTTTTATTGAAGTTTTTAACCTCTTGTTTCAAGCTAGAGTGGTCCTTCATGAACTAGTGTAGAAATTCCTTGTAAATATTAACCTCATCCTCTAAAATATCTACTATATTTTTATTTTTAGCAATATATTTAAAAGACTTGAACTCAAAATATACTTGATCCTATAGATGAGGATCCCCTATTTTAACCAGTACATGGTCTTCTCTTTAATGAATATAAGATTAATTCATTCCCTATTTTAAAATATGTGAGTCTTATATTAAATTCCTATAGGATTCAAAATCATTCCTTACCTATTATAAAAAAATGTGAGTCCATTTGTATATTTTATTTTTCAACATGTTCCACCTAACTAGGAATATTTTTCTTGATGCCAACATTCTTGTCTATCTCTTCAATGCCAATCATGGAATCTAAATCATGTAGCATTTGATTACTAAGTGACTATCTTTCTTATTTTTTCCCTATCATTATAATCATTATTTTTTGATTTAGGTTTATCACTACTCCTTAGAAACCTTTTTAGAGGTATAGAGGCTAAAAAATTGATCTTGAAATTTTTGTTTTTAATAATTGAGGACTATAGAGAAGGGTATTGTTCTTGGAATAAATTACATATAAGGAAGATTACAACATGGTGTAATGGATCATATTTCTTACCCATTTGGACTTCCTTGACTGAATGCTCTAGAGAATGCAAGATATAAAATGAAATGCTCACAAGAATTTTATGTCTCGTATAATTGAGGAAAGGTAGATGTTAATAATGAACTACTTTATATCTACCATCCAAAGTAACATACCTAATTATCTATTCTACCACATCATCATATGGGACCAAGAAGTCTTTTCTCTTGAATCCACTTTGGAACATAGTTAGTTTTTCATCCCCAACCAAGAATTTTGCCTTTTCTTGCTCTTGATTTATAGTCAACTTGATGTACTTATTTTATGTGATTTGCAGTCTAGCAACCCTAGAAATCAGCTCTTTTATTATTTCAATAGAGATATTTCTAATTTTTACTACTTGATCTACCAAATTTTTAAAAAATTATTAGGAAAGATACACATCATATCCACATATGCACTCTATGAAATTGTTAATCCCCCTATTTATAAAATTTTCCATACCTCTGGCTTCTTTTGAATGTTATCCATATTCACTAGTTCAATATGATTCAAATCTCCACCCATTATCAAAAACCTTTTCGTTGCCTTACCGAATTCCTTATTCAGAATACTTATAAACTTAATGCATTCTCTTTTAACAATATCATTTACATAAATTTTTGGATAACTATTGATATAATGATGATCAAAATAATGTTGTTGGAGGTTATGATTATGAAATTCATAATAACTTAGCATAATTAAAACACACATACCAAATCATATTATTATGTGCCACTACTTATGTAAAATCTTACCCCTACATAATATTACTTTTTATTTCATGATAATATCATTTATATAATTGGGATCAATCTCATTTTCATTCCATACTTTGAATTCCCTTGTCTCAACCCCTCTATTAGCAAATGAATTTTCAATCATATTACTCTCTCTATATGTATGTTGGAAGATGAATTTTTCAAACCCTTTACTTATATGAATAATTTCATCTATCATATTAGACATAGATCACACAATCAAATTATTTTTATTGAGTAAGTTAATAATATTGAGAGAATTTCCCTTAATACACAAAAATATACAACCCAACTCAATAGCCACCTATATTCCCTATAAGGATGATAAAGCTTTAGAGAAATGATTTGTTTGGAAGCCCATTCTTCCTTCATAATATGAAATAACCTCCATATGATGGTTTTGAATTACCCTTCCACCTCCTAAAAACACAATATTTACTTTAGAGGATCCATAAAAATTAAATTTCACCTATCTCAGTTGAGGAGCCATCCATCTTATCAATTTTATCAATGCTATCTTAGGGTCCACCAAAGAAATGTTTTCAAGGTTAAGCTTCCAATATTTAGAAATGTTTTCCTCAAATTTCAAGAAAGGATACCTTTTTCCCCACTTTCTTTTCTTGAAATTTTTAGATAAAATGGAAAATATTTTGTTAGAGATTCTAATAAATGATCTATGCTTGTTCCTAAATATTTTGTTGTTACATTACTTCCAAATTCCCCAAAAAAAATGAGGAAAAAAAAAATTAAAAATCTCATTAAGCTCTTGGTTAAAAAAGGGAAAATACCAAGCTTACCAATCATCCATTATAGATGAAGGACCTAAGAAACTTTGAATCTTTGAAGCAGAGAACCACAAATGTGGAAAGTAAACATGCAGTCAATGAAGACATGATTAATAGATTCCCAATAATTCTCACATAGAACACACCTATTAACCACTTTAAGACCTATTTTACTCAAATTATCCAATGTAAGAATTATATTTTAGACACTCAACCAATTGAAGATGTTTATTTTTGGAATTATCTTTTTATTCCAAATCTTTCCCAAATGAATTCTCCTATCTGTTAAGTTTTTAAGTTTTATATATTCAAAATTAACTTGATATATTCCATCCTATGAATCAATCTAAATTAATTCATCCTCCCTCTATATATTTGTAATATAGTTACTCTAGAGAATAAAATTAATGTCAAAAACAATAATTATTGAAGTAACATCTGCATTATCAAGGGTTAAATGTTTCCACTTTTTTAACCATTGTGAACCTATATATAATCATCCCCCATTCCCAAAATACATAAAATATTTTAGGGGCAATATTATTCCAAGGAACAAGAGATTGTAGATAATGGTTTATAATCCAAGGATCCTTCCAAAATCTAATACTCTAACCATTACCAAGCTTCCACTTACATCCCTTGAGTAAAGTATCCCTATTTTTGGAAAAGAAATTTTAGATTTTAGAACCTTTGATAAGAATAAGGTCAAAAATGAATGTTAAAGAAGAATTATAACTAATATATTTTTCACATAAAATTATTTCACAAGGAGAAGGTTCTTTGAGAAGTTTCCAACCAAGATTAGAAACTAAATCCTTATTCATAGAGAAATTTTTTATAATACCCAATCCTTCATAGGATTTTGGAAGGAAAATTTTATCCAAAGCCACCAGAGGAAATTTATGAATGTCCTCCATACCGATCCATATGAATATTTTTTTAATTTTATCTATTTTTTCATGTATCTCCTTAGTAATTTTAAATAAGGACATAATGTAAATAGGGAAGCTTTGTAAAACACTTTTTATGAGTAATACTTTACCTACCTAAGAAACAAAAACCCCCTTCCAACCTAAAAGATACCCTTAAAACCTTTCTATTAGAGGGTACCAAAATTCAAATTTCATATTTCCCTTAAAAAATAATATACCTAAATAAACAAAGGGAAGTTCCTTGATTTGAAAATTTAGAATATGAGAAATATTTCTTTATCAAATAACTAACATATTGATAAATAATAAATCACTTTTGGATTAATTAATCAATTATTTTGGGACAAACTCATAACTATCCAAAATTAACTTAATTTCTTTATCCTCCCTTAGCAAAGCCAGAGTCAAAATAATCATGCCATCAACAAATTGTTGGTGAAGAGAAGGAAGAGACCTTGAGGAAGATTTGGAACCCTTAAAACTACCCTATTCAATCACATTTAGAATATTTTTACTTAAATAATCTACCATTTTAACAAATAAAAATGGAGACAAAGAATCCTCATGTCTAATTCCTCATTCACTCCCAAAAAAACCCATTGGAAAACCATTATGAATAATAATAATTATTTACATTGAAATGAATATATATATATATATATATATATATATATATATATATCAGCCTTTTTATATTCTTTTGGAAGCCAAATTTCTTTAGAATTGAATCTAAGAAACTCTGGTCCACTCTATTATATGCTCTGGCCCTATCAATTTTATAAACCATAATGATTTTTTTACTATCTACCATAGAGTGTACCATTTCATGAACAACAATTATTTCATCCTGGATTTGTCTTCTTGAAACATATCCAACTTGATTATAAGAAATAATTCTATTTAAAGATGGTTTAAAATACAAAATCATTTTTTTTAAAAATTTTATATACATAATTACATATGCTGATTGGCCTAAAATCCTTGAAATGAAAGACCCCTATCTTTTTGGGAATAATATAAATATAAGTATTATTAAGTTATTTAAGAAGTTTGGTAGAGGAAAAAAATTCATCCACTATAGCCCATAAATCCTTCTTAATAATATCCCAGTATTGTTGATAAAAAGCCACTAAAAATCCATCTGGACTCAATGCTTTGTCTTTGTTCATTGAAAATGCAACTACCTATATTTATTATTATATTACATATCTCAATAAAATGACATTATCCTCATTATAAATAAGATTTGGGACATGATAAATAAAATTATAATTCAACTCTTTGACTATCTTAGAGTTAGGAGCAAAAAGATCTTTGAATAAACTTATTGATTTCTCTTTAATTACAATTAGATTTGAATGAAGGGATCCATCCTCATCAAAAAATTTATTAATTCTATTGTGACTTCTATTTTTTAGAGTATTCAAATGAAAAAAAATTATATTCTAATATCATTTACGTAGCCAAGTAGCCCTTGATTTTTTCCTTTAGAAATTTTCCTCTTGATTCAAGATGAAATGATAATCTGATTCTAGTTTATGTTCTTGTTGAAGTAAATATTCACTAAGACCTTGGGAAAATAATACAATCCTCAAGAAAATTCATCTTAGATTTAATATAATCCTTTTTTTAGAATATTTTTCCATAAAATTCATGATTCCAAACATGTATTTTTCTTTTGACATTTTTTAATTTTTGAGTAAACTTAAACATATTTGTACCAGAAACTTGCATGTTCCACCATTCATTTATTCTTGCTAGTAGTTCTAGGTGAGTAAACTACATATGCTCAAATATGAAAGGAGACTCATGAGTTTTGAACCTAGAATTAATATTAAGCACTAGAGGATTATGATTGGACGTAATCCTTAGTAGAGAAGATAAATAAAAATCTTGAATGTTGAACCAATCAATGGAAATAAGAGTTGTATCAAATATTATTTGAATAAGATTATTAATAATTATTTTATTAAACCAAGTATAATGAGAACCTCTTAGTTCAATATCAAATTCCCATTTATATAAATAAACTTAGACAAATCCTCCATACTCTTAGATAAATATAAGACACCTCCTTTCTTTTCTCCCACACAAACTAGGGTATTGAAATCACCCATTATCATCCATTCTAAATCTTTACAAGTATTTATGATATACACCGGTTCCAACCATAATATTATCCTAACAATAATCATATTAGGGTCATATATATTTGAAATAATATAAGATAAATCTTGTGAAATATCAGTAAATAAAACTACCATATGGTTTTTATTTTCAACTAGTATTTCACCTTTAACTCTTTATCATCCTAAAAAGTAGTAATACCTCCCAATGCACCCTCTGATCCTACATTAGAAAACATAGATTATTCCAAAGTGTATGTTTTTTAATCTATAAAACATTACTAGCCATTTTTATTTCCTGAATAACAAGAATATCTGGTAGATTTATCTTCCTTATATCTCTAAAAACTCTATGTTTGCTACAATGATTTAGACCCCTAATATTCTAGGATATAACCTTCATTGATCCTATTTATTCCACTACTTAATAGATTCTCTGCTTGGTTTGAGCTTAAGATTATTTTTATAACCATTGGCTATCTCATTCTTAGTTTTACTCTTCCTTGTTTTAACTAAAAAATATCTTTCTTTTTTATAACTTTGACTATTATAATGTGTTTGAGTTATTTTTTATATAACTTATTTATAATGATGAGTGCTTATAATTTTTAAGTTTGATTTCATTTTTTAATTGATTATTAGTCAAATTTGATTTTATGTTCAATCATTTCTTTACTTAGTTGTTGATTTTTATTCTTAAGCCTGATTCGATACTTATCAGTTTTTCAATATTATATTAGTCTTCGAATGCTAGCTTATTTTCTAATAGAGTCTTATTTTATGTTTTGATTATGGGTGACATAATATTCATAGTCCTATTCATTTTGGCTTAGAATTCATTAGTAATTGATTATGTTTCAAAGGCATTTTAACATTTGAATTTATCTTGGCACTTCATTTAATTTCTTAAATGTCTTGTGGTGGTTTGGAAATCTTGTTGGCATTAAATGGTTATGAAACCAAGTGTTGGATTGGTTTTACTTTGGTTAGGTAATTGGGGGCCAAGACACACCATGGGCATGGCACTAATTAAAGTGTGGGGATTTATTTATGACTTTGGGTTTTGGCATTAGCTCACCATTTGATGTCAGAGGGTTATGACTCTTCCAATATTATTAGGTTTATTATATGTTGATTTGGTTTTATCATTTAGAAGCTCTGCATTTTTGGAAACTATACAAGGATATGGGCATGGAATCCAAGGGAAATAGGAATGTATTTAGTTTTATGAGCTTCTTTTAGAGTTCAAACTATAATGAGTCATTTCTCTTGTCATCCATGTGGGAGTTTTTGTAAAGTTTTTTGGTGGTTTGAGTTGGCTTAATTTGGCTGACTAGTCTTTTTCATTCATCATGTGAAAGGATGGAAGATTGTGAAGGTAAAGAAAGAAGTAAATTCACCATCTATTGAATAATTTTTACTAGTATACAAGCAAGTATTGCATTTAAAATTCTAAATTATTTTATAGTTCAACCTTACCAATATGGATTGGGTTTTTGTTTGAAAATAAATGCAGTCATTTTTTAATTATATGGCATGCAAAATGAAGTGTTGTAGTGGTTTTTTTGTGTGATGAAAATATTTTAGTGTTTGATTTCAAATCTAGGTTATATTTATTATTTAACAAAAATATTTTTTAAAGCCATTACAACCTCAATCATGGCATATAGAAGGTAGTTTTATGTGTGTATGTTGTGAAGATCCATTTTTGTTTTTATGGAAGTTATTTTATACATATATTTATGCCATTTTTGGGAAACAAATATGCATGATTTAATGGATTATTATTGTTTTAAAAATATTGGTTATGAGTTTGAAACCCTAGCTTTATACTTTGAGTTTTATCTGGGTTAGTTATTTTGAATAAACACTAGCTTGTGCATTTTTAGGCCACAACCTTAGAAGAATATAAATAATTAATTGAGTTGTAGGTGGGGTTCGAATACCATTTCAATTTTGATTAATATAATATTTTATTATTATTTTAATGTGATTCATTTAATATCCATATGGATAGGGTATTTGATTTGATCATTATGAGGGTTTTTGAATTTGTTAAGAAAAACTTGATTGGACTTTGGATTTTATTTTAAGTCATGATTGTTTAACCTTGTATAAAAAGGATTATTATTATGATTTAAAGACATCATGATTTTCAATTATTTGACTTTAAAGAATCATATGAATGATTTTAACCATTATTATCATTACAAGTTAGTGATAATTATTTCATGTAAATGTTTACATTAAGTTCTAGGGAATAGAGAAAAGAAAATTGATATAGGTGTGGTTGAAAAACTTATTTGTTTATGCACATGTTGAATTAGAAGATTGTGAAGAGCTCCACTTTGGATTGGGAGGAAGACCTGTAGATAAGAAAGCACTAAAATAAACTTGTTTGTTAGATAGATAATTAGGTGGATTTCCTAGAGATATCTAGATCCAGAAGTGAGAGCTTACTTAGGGGCTATCAATCCACACATTTTAAAAAATTAAGTTCATAAAACTAGAAAGAAGGTACCTGCATAAATATTCAAAAGATACTAAAATTGAACACAAGAATGCTTTCTTGGAAAATAGATTATAAATGATCAAATTAGTGATAGACTAATTAATACTAGTACTAAGAGGTTGGGGTCTACTTCATAAAATATAAAAGGGGTCCATGAATGATTAAAAAACAAAGAAAATTAGGTTTGATTAAGGGTAGATGGGTGAGAATAGCTTGCTATTTTTCACTACCATAGTGACTATCAACAGTTAAGGTGATCATCGATGGTTAAGGTGACCATCGATAGTCAAGCTAACCATTAATAGTTGGGTAGACCATCGATAATTGACTCAACCAATGATGGTTACTATGTGAGTTATGGGTTGTTAATTTATAAATAATAGGATCTAAAAGATGGATTCTAGGAGATGGGAAAGGGCTAGGCTGATTTCAAAATGGAAATAAAGTAAATGATATGTAATAAACAAGTACTTGTCTTACCAAAAGCTGAATGGGTGAGTGGCTGAAATAGTTACCTATTGGTAGAATTTGGCTTGAATTCAATATAGTAATAGTACTTGAGAGCTTGATTGAGAGGTGATGGTGAGTCAACTCTCAATATGATTACTAGATTATTGATGATATTTGATGATGTTGATGACACTGATTGACCTATAAAAGAAAACTCTTAAATCCTTAAGCTCTTGATAATTATTATAGATGAATTTGACCTCCTTTACTCTGCTCTTTTTATATGCACAAGCAAGAGGTAGAAGTCAAGGTGAAATTAGGCCATCTAAATATAATTTGTATATGTAAAGTCTCATAACAAGATTTAGATGAGTTATATTTAAACAATCTTTGTGTAAGGTTGTATGCTCTTAGTTGAGGGGGTGTACCTTGATCATCAATGATCAAGGTTTTCCAAGGGTGACCGTTGGTAGTTACCTAGATTGTCAATGGTCAGGGACCCAAAGGAAAAGGTCTTGAAGGCTAGGTTGAGTTAGTTTGTGAAATTTACTTTAGGTGAACTTGGTTAGGCCAGATTGGTGTAGATTGGTCCTAGGTAGGTCTGGGGGGATTTTTGACATTCAAAATTACAATGTGTAGATTTTTGGTGTCTATATTTTACACCTTTTTTTTAATGTAGCTTATGTGAACAAACTATAAAAAAAAATGGAGTCTAGATCAAGGGTCTAGTTGCCCTAAGCGTAGGAAGAGGTGTTCCCCCTCAAACTAAGAGTTGATGAGGTAAAATTAAAAGTGGGTCAGGGTTTGATAAGTGGGTAGTTGATGATAAAAGTGGGTGAATGATAAGTTGGGCACTAAAGCACAAATAAATGCCTAAAGTGAAATAAAAAAGTGTGATAGCCAAGATCAGGCATAGACTAGTTTTCCAATGTTGGTAAAAATAAGGGTCAGTGCTAAGAAAGACAAGTGATGAATGAACCACATGACTGTCTATAGGTGTGGTAGTTAGGAGTACTCATAAATGCAAGTCTCCTAAGTAATGTCTATGTGTCTAGTGGGTATCCAAAGTAGGAAGTGATCCTAGGGAAAACATAAATTAGTCAAGTTTCATAGGTATTTGAGGTAGGAAGTGCTCTCAAATAGACATGAATATGTCAGGTAAGTGAGAGGTGGTACACAGTCAAGAAGGGTCAACATTGTAATGTTGTCATTGTAATCAAAGGACTAGGCAAAAAGTGTCACAAATTACATGCCAAATGGGCAAAAAAAGACCAATAGTGAGGTGACTAAGTGGTTAGGTTGGTTGGAGAAGGTAGTCTCCAAAGATGGGTAAAACCTAGTTTAGTTTTGATAGAAAGGGTAATTTTAGGTGTAAGTGTAAAATTGGGGGGTCTTGACTATTGATAGTCAAGGATCATAAAAGATAACCATCTACAGTCACCCTCACCATTAATGGTTAGGGCAAACCCTAAAAATCCATAGGGTAAAAAGTAAAATCTAAATTATTTTTACTTATTTGTAACTTTTGTACATGTGACTTTGTGCTCTAGAAATTTTGGCATTTTATGATGAGGGTACTTGATGAGTTGGTGACTGCTGATTGGTTAGATGTGTGTGGGTGTGATCTTCATGGGTTTGAGATGCAAGGAGCATGTGGACATTATTGAGTATCTCTACATAGGCTCTAACCATGGTAGAGATCAAGGAATAAGGTAGGTAGTTTCTTGAATTTGGTAGATAGCTATGATTTAATGAAATTACATTAGGTTGGGATCTCAGGGTTTTTGTTAGGAATGCTCAATTTGGTTTGGAATGCCAAGGTAGGGATTTGGTGGATGTTTGGGTAAAATTATGGGTAAAAGTAGAATCAGTGGGGTGGGTAGGTAAAATGGGTTGGGTTGTTGAGCAAGCTAGCTACTTGAGTAGTTTAGAACATTATTTAGGTGGTTTTATGGTAGAAATGGTTTTGGATGTTTAGACCATGGAATGCCTGTAGTGACTATTGATGATCAGGTCTGACCATTAACAGTTGACACACTATGAACTAAGGGTGTCTAACTATCAGTGGTCAACATGACCACCAGTAGTTGGGTAAGATGGGGGAAGTTTAAGTATATTTTAAGAAGATACTTATTGATAAGGTAAGTCCTACATAATAAAACGGAAATTAGTGGGTATGGGGTAGATGTATAATAAAAATAGAGGGACAAGCAAAGTGGGTAAAATCTAGGGTAGATGAGAATAACATAGGAAACTAAGACAAGTGACTGAAATGATGTAGGCTAGGGATAAGATTCAGATACATGACCACATGCCACCCATATTTCTCAAGATAAAAGAAGGGATGATTCTAGAGGACTAGGCCCATATGGATGAGTTGGGGCTAGGATCTATGAGGTACTACCATCATGTGCTCTAAGAGGCATCCATGGTCATAACACTCATCAATAGATGGGATCTTGTTATGAACACCTTCCTAATTTTGATTAGGGAGATGACTATTCTCCCTATAGATGTACATATGATTACAAGACTCACACTATGTGGCAATATGATTTATTATATTGAGCATGAGGAGAAAGTGTATTTCATTAAGTACTTATATGAATATGAGAATGATTAGGTCTAATGGCATGCTGGGGGATTTTGATACATGACATTATAGAGCTCTAGTTGAGAGGAGGCTTATGACCATGCTCATGATTTTGGTGAGATGTTATGGGCTTTTAAATTTGATTAGTAGGAGGTTTACATATTTTTTAATAGAGGTATTAATGGAGTTCCTGCTAGGTTAGATAATATTTGGTTGGGTTCCTATTTTGATTATGTAGATCTATAGAGAGTTATGGGGGTTTAGGAACCATAGGAGATATAGAATTAGTGTTAGTCTAATTCTATATTGCTAGGCCTATGAGCATATTTAGATGTTGAGACTATTAGGATTACCATGGGTAGGCTACACATAGATAAATTTCCCTATTGGCTTCATGCAATGGAGGGATGATTTGGCTACATAAAGTGTAGGGGTGGTTCCCACAACATAGAATGGTTCAAGGGTGCACTAGGTGCACTAGTGGTTAGAGATATCACTTAGAGGTCATATATGTAGTTAATGATATGGCTAGGGTATAGGAGGTAAACCCTCTCCCTATAGAGCTATAGATGGATAGTAGGTAGGTGAGAGGGAGAGATGGAGATGATCCCATTTGATAGGGTGTTTTAGTATTTTGGTTTAGTATAGGGTATCCTAGGCCCATTTCCCAAGTATAAGAGGGAGGATTTAGAGGTTTGATTACTAGTGCCATAACTTACTCCTATATTTATAAATGGTGGGTATGAATAGATTCCCATTAGGGATATGATTGATTATGCTAGGGTAGTATATGGATACATGGCATAGTATTAACCCATATATAAAATTATAGACATTGGTGGGGATGATGGAGGTATAAGGATAATTATTATGGATCCAGATGGCTATGATGGATAGGTAGGGGTAGATTTAGATATAACCCAAGCATAGGTATAGGTACTATAGGGAAATGTAGACACACTATAGGGTCAAATTATTGTGCTACAAGGTTAGGTGGTGACTATCATAGTAGAGCGAGATTAGGTACAAGCATCCCTTTGGGTAGTCATGTAGGAGATAGATGCTCTTAGATAGAAGGTAGTAGCAGAAGGGAGACCAACACCATTAGTAAGAAGACCACCAAACATAGTTATAAGGATCTAATACTTAGCCACCAATGATGAGCTTAGGTATTACAAGGTGATGGTGTTAGATCAATTACCACATGTAATGGATATAGGGAATATAAGGTGAGTTTGGCTGGAGGGCCATTGATAGCTACTCCAAGATAATGGGCCTCCATAATGGTCTCAGTAGGGATACCAAGGAGGTCACCACTATATGGGAGTTTAGGGGTAGGTGGTAGTGGTGTAGGTACTCTAGGGGCATGATTTACATATGTTTTGATATATTGGTATAGATAGGTGTACACTATTTTGATACAGGCCTACGTCTTGATGCAATGAGATGTACATGTTTTGAGAGAGAGTTTACACATTGTTACATGTATCTATGATTACATGATGTATATGATGATGATGATGATATATGGTTTGTCATGTATGTTTGTGGTCCATGGGTAACATGTTATTATGGGTATTTATGTTCTTGTTTATGGTTGCTAGTCTATGGTTTCTGGCATATGCTTTATGAGAAGTTAACTCATTAACTTAGGCATGTGATGTTTGAAAGATGGTTATGATGTTTTGATTTTGTTCATGGATGTGATAGGATATTTTACATATGGTTATATATCATATGATGATGTAGTCATAATGGATTTGTTTATGGTTATGCTGATGTTGTGTGTATGAGTTGATGTTATAAGATGTATTGTTGTGATGTTATGGTAGATGGATAGATAGGTAGAAGATATATGATATGTTTTAGGATGTTTCTATCATTTATTTTATTACGATATAGGATGATAAATGGTGTAATTAGGGTTATTTATGATATGATATATGATGTTTTGATGGTAGACAAATATGATGATGTTTATGATATGATGTGATTTCAGGGTGTTTTGATCATAAATAGATAGATGATTGGTGCATGAATATAGTTCATGATGTTATGATTTTAATTTAATATTTGTTGTTTATGTTCATGGAGATAAAATATGATTATAGTTAAGGTTGTAATGAGAATACATAAAGTAAGTAGATAAAAAAATAAATGTTTAGGAAAGTGATAAGAATCATGAGAGGTACATCTACATGAACTAATAAAAGATAAGAAAATAATCATGATGCATTTTCATTGGTAAGGAAAAAAATGAAAACCAAATTTTGATTGGATTAGTGAAAATAATCCATTCAAATGCTTCACATTAACATGCTTTATTTGATAAACAAGTATCTTGATCACATTGTGTCAAGTAATTGTAATGGATTTATTTATGGTTATGTTGATGTTATGTGGATGAGTTGATGCTATAAGATGTATTGTTGTGATGTTATGGTAGATGGATAAATAGGTAGAAGATATATGATATGGTTTAGGATGTTTTGATCATTTATTTGCTTATGTTACATGATGATAAATGGTGTAATTAGGATTTTTTATGATATGATATATGATGTTTCAATGGTAGATAAATAGGATGATGTTTATGATATGATGTGATATGATGTGATTTTATGGTTTTTTAATCATAGATAGATAGATGATGTTGTGCATGGATATAGTTCATAATGTTATGATTTTGATTTGATATTTGTTGTTTATGTTCATGGAGATAAAATATGAATATGGTTAAAGATGTAACGAGAATACATAAAGTAAGTAGATAACAAACTAAATGTTTATGAAAGTGATAAGAATCATGAGAGGTACATCTACATGAGCCAATAAAAGATAAGGAAAGAAACATGATGCCTTTTTATTGGTGAGGATAAAAATGAAACCCAAATTTGGATTGGCTTAGTGATAATAAGCCTTTCAAATGCTTCACATTAGCATGATTTATTTTATAGATAGGTATCTTCATCACATTGTGTCAAGTAAGCTCATAGTCCCTTGAAGCACAAATAAATTCCCAAAGTGTAACGAAAAGGTGTGATAGCCAAGATCTTGCATAGACTAGGTTTCCAATGTTAGTAAAAATAAGGGTCAGTGCTAAGAAGGATAAGTGACAAATGAATCATGTAACTGCTTGTAGGTGTGGTATTTGGGAACACTCATAAATGAAAGTCTCCTAAGTAATGTCTATGTGTCTAGTGGGTATCCAAGGTAGGAAGTAACCCTAGGGAAAATACAAACTGGTCAAGTTTCATAGGTATTTGAGGTAGGAAGTTCTCTCAAATAGACATGAGTGGGTTAGGTAAGTGAGAGGTGGTGCACATTCAAGAAGGGTCAACGTGATAAAGTTGTCACTTTAGTCAAAGGACTAGGCAAAAAGTATCACAAATTGATTGTTAGATGGGTAGAAATAGACCAACAATGAGGTGACCAAGTGGTTAGGTTGGTTGGATAAGGTAGTCTCCAAAGATGGGTAAAACTTGGTTTAATTTTGATAAAAAGGGTAATTCTAGGTTTAAGTTTAAAATTGGGGGGTCTTGACTGTTGATGGTGATGGCTCCTAAAAGGTAACTATCTACGATCACCCTAACCATCAATAGTTAGGGCAAACCCTAACAATCCATAGGGTAAAAAGTAAAATCCAAATTACTTTTACTCATATGTTATTTTTATGTGGGTGACTTTGTGCTTTGGTGATTTCAACATTTTTTGGTGAGGGTACTTGATGAGTTGGTGAATTATCATTGGTTAGAGGTGTGTGGGTGTGATGTTCATGGGTTTGAGATGTAGGGAGCATGTGGACATGGTCAAGAGGCTGTACATGGGCTCTGACCACATCAAAGATTGAGGAATGAGGTAGGTAATGCCTTGAATTTGGTAGATAACTATGATTTGATGAAATTGCATTAGGTTGGGAGGTTAGGGTTTTTGTTAGGAATGCTTAGTTTGGGTTAAAATTCCCTAGGTAGGGTTTTGGTGGATTTTTGGGTAAAATTATGAGTAAAAGTAGGAATTAGTGGGGTGGGTAGGTAAAATGGGTTGGGTTGGTGGGTAGACTAGCTACTTGAGTATTTTAGAACATTGTTTAGGTGGTATTATAGTAGAAGTGGTTTTGGACATTATGAACATAGAATGCCCATAATGACCATCAATGATCAAGTCTGACCATTGATGGTCGACACACTATAAACTAGGGGTGTTATACTATTGGTGGTCACCATGACCACCATTGGTTAGCTAGGGTGGGGGAAGCTTTTTTAAGTGTGTTTTAAGAAGATACTTATTAATATGGAAAGTCCTACATGCTAAAAGGTAAATTAGTGGGCATAGGGTAAATGGATAATAAAAATAGAGGGACAAGGAAAGTGGGAAAATATAGGGTAGAAAAGATTAGTGTAGGTAACTAAGCCAAGTAAATGATATAATGTGGGCCAAGGAAAAGATTTAGATTCATAATCACATGCCACCCATCATTCTCAAGATATAAGAAGGGATGACTTTAGAAGACTAGACCCACATGGATGAGGTGAGGTTGGGAGATATGAGGTACTACCAACATGTGCCTCGAGATGCATCTATGGTTATTTTAATCATTGAGAGATGGGATCCTACTATGAACACCTTCCTATTTTAACTAGGGAGATGACCATTCTCCTTGAGGACATACATAAAATTACTAGACTCCGACTATGTGGTAATGTGATTTATCATATTGAGCATGAGGAGAAAGAGGATTTCATTGAGTACTTGTTGACCATTTTTTTGCCTAATAGGCCAAAAATTGGTCCCCTTCTATCCCTACTATTCTAGGCCATTTCATCTTTTGATTTTTGCATGAGTCTTGCAATTTCTATAGACTCTACAGGATTTCTACGGACTCTGTAGAGCTTGGATTTCTACAGACTCTATAGGTCCATTTCTACAGACTTCATAGAGACTTATATGAACTTTATAGGAGAGTCTTTTGGCATGTGAAGAACTAGTCGAAGAGTGCAAGGTTTTACAAAGCTTCTTCAGACTCTTGTCTAAATAAATTCACAAGGAAAGAGAGCTAAAATGGTTCAAAGTCACTTTTTCTCAAGGTTGGAAGAGTGGTTAAATGGCATGATCTTTTAAAGAGTTAGTAGCTTTGAACCATTGAACCATTGAACTGGTTCAATACTTTGGTTCAATGGCTAAGGTTCAATGCCAAAGTTTGCCTTAGTTCAATGCCTTGGTTCAATCAGCAAAGTTCATTGGCTTGGTTCAACACGTTAGTTTAACGACTTTTGGTTCACTCAAAAAGTTCATCAAATAGTTTAATGAGCTTGGTTCAATGCTCAGTTTAAAGCCTTGGTTCAATAATTATTTGAATCATTGAACCGGTTCAATGGATTGGTTTAACAATTGGTTCAAAGGAGTGGTTCAACATGAAAGGTTTAGGCCTCCTGAAGGACAAGTGCCCTTGCGGAGGGTAGTTCTAGGTTTAAGAGCCCTTATAGAGGGTAGGGAGCACTTCAAAGGAAAAAGAGCTACAAAGGTAAGATTTTTTTAGAATTTTGTTAAGGAAACGACATAATTCCATCAGACTTTTTGTCTGAAGGAATTCTTTCAGATAAAAAGCCTGAAGGAATTCAAAAGGGTTGCCTGAAAAAATCTTGCAGAAAGGACTTAGGCATTGAAATGAATTCTTTTAGACTTTTTATCTAAAGGAATTCCTTCAAACAAAAAGTCTAGAAAAAATTGGGAACTCACAAGCCAAAATCTTGAAAGATCTCTGAAGGCAAAGTGGTGAAAACATTTCACACAGAATTTTGTCCACAAGAAAAAGGCCTGATGGAAAAGCCTGAAGTAAGAAACCCCCCAAAGGGTATGTGCCATTGCAGAGGGCTCTCACTGAGGAAAAGGACTTTTCTCAAGAAGCCAAAGGAAAGTCCAAGGGTGACAGGCCTGAGGACGTCAAAATTAAACACAGTAAACTAACTATTGGAAATTTAAAAGTGATGATGGGTGCATTGACATCAAATTTAAGATGGTGAAATAGCCATTTGTTTTTAAATTGCCTGAGTGCCAGCCATGAAAATAACCCAAAGAACATAGTGACCCACAAGAAGATAGCCCCTAAGGGCTGAAGGAGTAGAAAGAGACAACACTAGAATGAGACAAGGCAAGAAATAGATAAAGCATCCAAGTGGCAAAAGGAGGTGTCAACTCAGGGATTTATTCCTATAGCTAGAATAGTGCTTGCCAGATGGCCACCAAATGGTGCAAACAATAAACTATGTGGCTTGTCTTCTCCCTTTTGCATTTATAAGGGGACAAACCATGTGAATATCTATAAGGAGTGGTTTATTTGTAAGAAAGAGGTGCAACCATGTTTTCTCATTAATGTTGGGATGCCAAAGTCAAAGCAGGAACCAACAATCAAATGGCTTCCTCTTCCCAAGGTTTAGAATGCATTTGGGCCACTTGAAAGAAGGGTGCCAAAGTCTTTCCCAAAAAGTGCCAAGTTCTCTCCCTCTTTATATATATATTGTAAAAAATTCTCATTTGGGGGGAATCTCTTAGCCTTAAGGCAAACTCTACCCCAAAATATCTCAGGCTTGTAAGGTAGAGCTCTGCCAGATTTTACCTTGAATCAGGACTTAGCATTTTTACCTCTATCTAGACTTGTACTTTAAAGTATATGTCTATGTTCTTATTTTGTGTTAAGTCATTATCTTTCATGCTTTTCATAGATTGATTATAACATGTACAGTGCCTTGTGAAGTCTATTTTCTGTAGGTCTACTAGAAGTGTCTATAGTAGGAATATAGGTGCATGTGAATAGGTTGCCCAAGTGTGTCACAAAGCACATTTGGTAGTTCCTTCCTCCCTGTATCTCTATAGACCCCTGAATCACTAAAATAGGAGAGTCTCCCATGTCAGATGAAGTGTATGGGCATTTCTTCTTGGTGAAAAGAGTATGTTTGGGCTAAGTGGGTCAACATTTTTTTGTGTATCACCTTTTCATTTTTTAGGCTTAGGTTCTATTTTCAGCATTTCTCTCTCCCTTTTCATCCCCCCTTTTTTCATTTTATTCGTTAGCGATAGGAGAAATTAGGGCCTAAAAAATACATCAGAGAGAGCTAGCCCTTATCTAGAGACTCTCCTCTCCAGCTTCACTAGTCCCACAAGTGAGAGGGGAGTTTCCATTTTGACATGAGGAAGGTAGGAGCTCAGCCTCCTGCCAAGGGTGTAATCTTCTGCATCAACAATTTTGGCACGCCCGGTGGGACCAACTAGGACAGGTTTTATCAAAAGAGTTGAAGAATTTTTTGTATGTTCTTCAACCAACTAGCCTTTGGAGGCTTTTTCATCAACACTAATGGTGACTCTGAGTTAAATTAATTGGTTAAGTAGTTTTGGTATCGTACCATCAAGAAATAGTATTTTGGTATGTATAATTCCATCATTCATAACCATGGACCCTATTTTCCTTGGCCAGCCTAGTTATGACCCTTACCAGCCTTATGTTGACCTTTATTAGGTCCAATATGACTAGTCTCAGCCCTATCATGAGCTATATCAGCTTTATGCCCAATCTTCTCAATGTGTCACTTCTCCTACTCAACTTAGTGTCTTTACCAATCAACCTGTCTCCACCTTCAAATGAGCACTGCTAGGATACAAAAAGTATGTAATAAATCTTGACACCAAAAGGGGATATGGCCAAGAAATCCCTGATCATGTCATCAGTCAAGTGATAAATGCACTAGATCAGGTTAAGAGTGAATGGGCTCCTATTGAAAGAGCTAATTGGTAAAGGCTTACAAGTGAGATGTTAGATGTGAGTGGTTTGATTGCATCTTTGGAAGAGAAGCTGAGTATTCATGAGAGGTAGCCTTACCAAGTCTATCAACCTACATAATCACTACCCCAAGTATCATATCAGTCATACATAGGCCCTGCTTATGAGCCAAGTCAAGCCTATCAAAGTCCTTTCCAAAATCATGTTGAGGAGAGTTCTAAAATATTAAATTTGGTGTTTTAGGATAATCTTGATAAATAGATTGAATTAGTAAATCTTCAAATGTAGCTATCTATTTTGAAAATAAGGGAAGTGGAATCCAAACCCCCACTACCCTCTCACATTGTGGCCCCATCACCCTAAAAGGAGATGCCTAGTCCTAATATCTTGAGCTGAAATAAAGTGATTGAGTCATGGAGCAGCAAGGAGGAGAAAGACATTATCCAAGAGTGTGAGGTACAAAATGAGGTTATTCCTTTTCAAGTCCCTCCCACTCTTCCTCAGGAAGCTTCTTGTATTTCATGGCAACCTTCATGCACTCCCCATCTCTATAATGATTCTTATGAGCTCTAAGAGGTACAAAATGAGGATAATCTAGCTAAGCGAGTTGAGGAATTAGAGGCTAAGATGAGACTAATTAGAGAAAGAGAGATGGAGCTTTCAGACCTTGTAGAGGAGATAACACCAAAAGACACCCCTTCTAACAATCCTTAAGTTGATTTCAATATGGATGAAGTGTTGGTAAAGTGGAGGGACAAAAATTAAGTGATTTTGGCCCAAGGTCTACCCCCATTTTCTCATGAGTTTTTAAAAGGATCCTCTGCTTCCCTTTCCCAACCTAATTTTGGTAAGTCTTGTGTGCCCCCTCCTTTTCTAGAGAAAGTTACCTATTGTGTGACAAATCCTTTCTATCAGATGGCACTTGCTCATTCTAGCTCATCTCATGCATCAATCGATCCTACCTTTAATCTTGTGTGCCTAGCTTTCCAGCATGCCTCTTTTTAGATAGCTCTTCCTGTACATGAGCAGACCCTCCCAAATCTTTCCCAACCTCCTAAAGTCTTTCAATATGATCTCCAAATTCCAAGCTAGAAGAAGGAACATCATGAACTAGCCCAGGATCTTGAAGAGGATAAAGTTACTCCTTGTTCACAAGGGGAAAATTCCAATCCCAAGGTCATGAGTTGGAAGCAAACACTAGAATCTTGGGGTAGAAAGGAAGAGGAAGAGAAAGGATTTGATCTAACCCTTGAAGAAGATGAGGCTACTCCTAATCTTGATGATGATTATGACCTCTAGGAAAGGCTCTTCTTAGAAGATATAGACAAGCGGATTGTAGGGTTAGAGTCCAGTGTGAGTTTCCTCAGTGAACGTGTGATGGACATTTCAAACCAAATATCAGATTCCATGTCTAAATGCACTCCATCTACATGCCTACAAGAGGGTTATTAGTATATGCCTAATATAGATGATTTTCTAACCAAATTGAAAGAGGAGAATCATTTTATTCTTGCTCAGGGATTACCTCCTCTTCCAGATGAGTTCATCCGTCAGCCTTCCATTTCACCCCTTTTCGAGGAGGAACCTGTCTTGGAGGAAGCAAGTGAAGAGGAGTATGCTTAGTTTATGACTGATCATGGAAAATTCATGAGAGTAGATGAGGAGGAGATCACCATAAATGTCATGGAGGAGCATGGACAATCTCTTGTTCATGTTTTGAATGATTTGTTTGAAGTCATTGGAGAAGGCTGCACTATTCTTCAAGGAGGCTATGAGCTGGATAAGAGTGGAGAAGGTAGCATTGGGACTCAAATAAGTATGCAAAGGGGCTGTAGGCTTTTAGATTTATCCTTTCAATAGGTTGGTGAATCTAAAGATACTTTTTTTGAAATCATTAAGGAGGATGGTCATACCATGGAACCAAAGTATGAGGCAGAAGAGAACAAGCCAGTCAATGATGCATATCAAGGGGCTTATGGTGATGAGCCAACAATGATTGATTTCTTGATGAGATACACTAGCATGAAGAACCAATATGAGGCAAGCTTCCAATAATAAATAGAGTACGTATATGTTGGAAGCATGTTTGAATCTGATCCACTTAGATAGAAGCCAATCTAGGTGGCCAGCAAGAGGAGCAGATCACCAAGTCTCCACTTCATTCAACCACTTGTCTAGCACAATAAGTCTTCTTGTCAGGGAGGGGACTTAGGAAATTTTCCCTTTGATCTAGGAGGGAATCAAATATACCTAATTAGTTATACATAGTAGTTGCTTTCTATTTCTTTTCCTACTTTCGCTAAGTGTAGTTTGCACAAGTAGTGTTTTTAGTCTTGTGTGTGCTTTCCCTTGTGTCTAGGGTAAAAAGCTTCATGTTTGATTCTTATATCTATCAAGGCAGTTGCTAACCTTTGTTCAAGCTACATCTGACTCTGTGCCCAATGGACTAAAAGGCAACTAGTCTCTAAGCATAACAGGCATGCTTCCCCTAGGAATCACCAATTTGTTGACCATTTTTTTGCCCAACAGGCCAAAAATTGGTCCCCTTCTATCCCTACTATTCTAGGCCATTTCATCTTTTGATTTTTGCATGAGTCTTGCAATTTCTACAGAGTTTTCAGGTTTTCTACAGACTCTACAGGTCCATTTCTATGAACTCTGTAGAGTTTGGATTTCTATGGACTTTGCAGGTCCATTTCTATGGACTTCATAGAGACTTCTATGAACTCTGTCAGAGAGTCTTTTGGCACATGAAGATCCAGTCAAAGAGTGCAAGGTTTTAAAAATCTTCTTTAGACTCTTGTCTGAAGAAATTCACAAGGAAAGAGAGCTAAAATGGTTCAAATTCACTTTTTCTCAAGGTTGGAAGAGTGGTTCAATGACATGATCTTTCAAATAGTTAGTAGCTTTGAAATGTTGAACCACTAAACCAGTTCAATGATTTAGTTCAATGGCTGAGGTTCAATGCCAAAGTTTGCCTTAGTTCAATGCCTTGGTTCAATCAAAAAAGTTCATCGTCTTGGTTCAACACATTGGTTTAATGACTTTTGGTTCACTCAAAAATTTCATCAGATGGTTCAACAAGCTTGGTTCAACACTCGGTTCAAAGCCTTGGTTTAACAATCATTTGAACCATTGAACCGATTCAATGGATTGGTTCAATGGTTGGTTCAAAGGAGTGGTTCAACATGAAAGGTTCAAGCCTCCTGAAGGACAAGTGCCCTTGTAGAGGGTAGTTTTAGGTTTAAGAGCCCTTGCGGAGGGCAGGGAGCACTTCAAAGGAAAAGGAGCCATAAAGGTAAGAATTTTTCAGAATTTTGTTAAGGCAATGGCATAATTCCTTCAGACTTTTTATCTAAAGGAATTCATTTAGAAAAAAATCTTGAAGGAATTTGGAAGGGCTACCCAACAAAATCCTATAGAAAGGACTTAAGCATTGAAATGAATTCTTTCAAACTTTTTGTCTGAAGGAATTTCTTTGGACAAAAAGTTCAAAAAAATTTAGGAACTCGTGAGCCAAAATCTTGAAAGAATATCTCCAAAGGAAAAGTGGTGGAAACATTTCACGTAGACTTTTGTCCATAAGAAAAGGCTTAATGGAAAACCCTGAAGTAAGAAACCCACCTGAAGGGTATGTGCCCTTACGGAGGGCTCTCACCGAGGAAAAGGACTTTTCTCAAGAAGCAGAAAGAAAGTCCAAGGGTGACGGGCCTGAGGACGTCAAAATTAAACATGGGAAACTAGCCGTTGGAAATTGAAAAGTGACGACGGGTGCACTGATGTAAAATTTAAGATGGTGAAATAGCCATTTGTTTTTAAATTACCTAAGCACCAACCATGAAAAGAACCCAAAGAACATAGTGACCCACCAAAAGATAGCCCCTAAGGGCTGAAGGAGCAGAAAGAGACAAAACTAGAATGAGACAAGGTAAGAAATGGACAAAGCATCCAAGTGGTGAAAGGAGGTGTCAACTCAGGGATTTATTCCTGTAATTGGAACAAATCTTTCCAGATGGCCACCAAATAGCACAAATAGTAAACTGCATGGTCTGTCTTCTCCCTTTTGCATTTATAAGGGAACAAAATATGTGAATATCTAGAAGGAGTAGTTTGTTCACAAGAAAGAGGCATGGCCATGTTTTCTCATTAATGTTGGGATGCCAAAGTCAAAGCAGGAATCGACAATGAAATGGCTTCCTCTTCCTAAGGTTCATAACACATCTGGGCCACTTAAAAGAAGGGTGCCAAAGTCTCCCAAAAAGTGCCAAGTTCTCTCCCTCTTTCTATATATATTGTAAAAAATTCTCATTTGGGGGGAATATCTCAGCCTTAAGGCAAAACTCTGGCCAAAAATCTCTTAAGCTTGTAAGGCAGAGCTCTGCCAGATTTTACCTTGAATCAAGACTTAGCATTTTTACCTCTATCT
This sequence comes from Torreya grandis, assembly GCA_037957365.1. NCBI lineage: Eukaryota > Viridiplantae > Streptophyta > Pinopsida > Cupressales > Taxaceae > Torreya > Torreya grandis. Next base: position 1,621,484 of record JARHVA010003025.1, read on the forward strand.
GGACTTGCACTTTAAAGTATATGTTTGTGTTCTTCTTTTGTGTTAAGCCATTGTCTTTCATGCTTTTTCAGATCGATTATAGCATGTCTAGTGCCTTGTGAAGTCTCTTTTCTATAGGTTTACTAGAAGTGTCTACATCAGGAATATAGGCACATGTGAATAGGCTACCCAAGTGTGTCGTAGAGTACCTTTGGTAGTTCTTTCCTCCCTATATCTCTACAGAGCCCTGACTCATTGAAATAGGAGAGTTTCCCACATCAGATGAAGTGTATGGGTGTTTATTCCGTATGAAAAGAGTATGTTTGGGCTGAGTGGGTTAACATTTTTTTGTGTATCACCTTTTCATTTTTTAGGCTTAGGTTCTATTTTCAGCATTTCTATCTCCCTTTTCATCCCCCCTTTTTTCATTTTATTCATTAGCAGTAGGAGAAACCAAGGCCTAAAAGATACATCAGAGGGAGCTAGCCCTTATCTAGAGACTCTCCCCTCTAGCTTCACCAGTACCAAAGGTGAGAGGGGAGTTTCCATTTTGACATGAGGAAGGTAGGAGCTCAACCTCCTGCCAAGGGTGTAATCTTCTGTGTCAACAATTTTGGCACGCCCGATGGGACCAACTAGGATAGGTTTTATCCAAAGAGTTAAAGAATTTTTGGTGTGTTCTTCAACCAACTAGCATTTGGAGGCTTTTGCACCAACACCAATGGTGACTCTGAGTTAAATCAATTAGTTAAGTAGTTTTGGTACCGTACCATCAATAAATAGTATTTTGTTATGTATAATTCCATCGTTTAGAACCATGAACCCTATTTTCCTTTGCCAGCCTAGCTATGACGCTTACCAACCTTATGTTAACCCTTATTAGGTCCAATATGACTAGTCTCAGCCCTATCATGAGCTATATCAGCTTTATGCCCAATCTTCTCATTGTGTCACTTCTCCTACTCAACCCAGTCTCTTTACCAATCAACCCATCTCCACCTTCAAATGAGTACTGCTATGATACAAAAAGTATGTAATAGATCTTGACACGAGAAGGGGATATGGCCAAGAAATCCCTGATCATGTCATCAATCAAGTGAGAAATGCACTAGATCAGGTTAAGAGTGAATGGGATCCTATTGAAAGAGCTAATTGGCAAAGGCTTACAAGTGAGATGTTAGATGTGAGTGGTTTGATTGCATCTTTGGAAGAGAAGCTGAGTATTCATGAGAGGCAGCCTTACCAAGTCTATCAACCTACATAATCACTATCCCAAGTAGCATATCAGTAATACATAGCCCTTGCTTATGAGCCAAGTCAAGCTTGTCAAAGTGCTTTCCCCAATCATGTTGAGGAGAGTTTCGAAATAGTAAATTTGGTGTTTCAGGATAATCTTGATAAATAGATTGAATTGACAAATCTTTAAATGTAGCTGTCTATTTTGAAAATAAGGGAAGTGGAATCCAAACCCCCACTACCCTCTCACATTGTGGCCCCATCACCCTAAAATAATATGCCTAGTCCTAATATCTTGAGCTGAAATAAAGTGATTGAGTCATGGAGCAGCAAGGAGGAGAAAGACATTGTCCAAGATTGTGAGGTACAAAATGAGGTTAATCCTTTTCAGGTCCCTCCCACTCTTCCTCAGGAAGCTTCTTGTATTTCATGGCAACCTTCATGCACTCCCCATCTATATAATGATTCTTATGAGCTCCAAGAGGTACAAAATGAGGATAATCTAGCTAAGCGAGTTGAGGAATTAGAGGCTAAGATGAGACTGATTAGAGAAAGAGAGATGGAGCTTTCAAACCTTGTAAAGGAGCTGACACCAAAAGACACCCCTTCTACCAATCCTCAAGTTGATTTCAATATGGATAAGTGTTGGTAAAGTGGAGGGACAAAAATTAAGTGATTTTGGCCCAAGGTTTGCCCCCATTTTCTCATGAGTTTTTAAAAGGATCCCCTGCTTCCTTTTCCCAACCTAATTTTGGTAAGTCTTGTGTGCCCCCTCCTTTTCTAGAGAAATTTCCCTCTTATGTGCCAAATCCTTTCTATCAGATGGCACTTTCTCATTCTATCTCATCTCATGCATCAATCGATCCTACCTTTAATCTTGTGTGCCTAGCTTTCCAGCATGCCTCTTTTTAGATAGCTCTTCCTGTACATGAGCAGACCCTCCCAAATCTTCCCCAACCTCCTAAAGTATTTCAACATGATCTCCAAATTCCAAGCTGGAAGAAGGAACATCATGAACTAGCCTATAAACTTGAAGAGGATAAAGTTACTCCTTGTTCACAAGGGGAAAATTCCAATCCCAAGGTCATGAGTTGGAAGCAAACACTAGAATCTTGGGGTAGAAAGGAAGAGGAAGAGAAAGGTTTTGCTCTAACCCTTGAAGAAGATGAGTCTACTACTCTTGATGATTATTCTGACCTCTAGGAAAGGCTCTTCCAAGAAGATATAGATAGGTGGATTGCAGAGTTGGAGTCCAAAGTGAGTTTCCTCAGCGAATGTGTGATGGACATTTCAAACCAAACAGCAGATTCCATGTCTGAATGCACTCCATCTACATACCTCCAAGAGGGTTATCAGGCTATGAATAATATAGATGAAGTGCTAACCAAATGGAAAGAGGAGAATCATTTTATTCTAGCTTAGGGACTACCTCCTCTTCCAGATGAGTTCATCCGTCAGCCTTCCATTTCACCCCTTTTCGAGGAGGAACATGTCTTAGAGAAAGCAAGTGAAGAGGATTATGCTTAGTTTATGACTGATAAGGGAAAATTCATGAGAGTGGATGAGGAGGAGATCACCATAAATGTCATGGAGGAGCATGGACAATCTCTTGTTCATGTTTTGAATGATTTGTTTGAAGTCATTGGAGAAGGCTGCACTATTCTTCAAGGAGGCTATGAGCTGGATAAGAGTGGAGAACGTAGCATTGGGACTCAAATAAGTATGCAAAGGGGTTGTAGGCTTTCAAATTTATCCTTTCAATAGGTTGGTGAATCTAAAGATACTTTTTTTGAAATCATCAAGGAGGATGGTCATACCATGGAACCCGAGTATGAGGCAGAAGAGAACAAGCCAATCAATGATGCATATCAAGGGGCTTATGGTGATGAGCCAACAATGATTGATTTCTTGATGAGATAAACTAGCATGAAGAACCAATATGAGGCAAGCTTCCAATAAAAAATAGAGTACGTATATGTTGGAAGCATGTTTGAATCTGATCCACTCAGATACAATCCAATCTAGGTGGCAAGCAAGAGGAGCAGATGGCCAAGTCTCCACTTCATTTAGCCACTTGTCTGGCACAATAAGTCTTCTTGTTAGGGAGGGGATGTAAGAAATTTTCCCTTTGATCTTGGAGGGAATAAAATATACCTAGTTAGTTATACATAGTAGTTTCTTTCAATTTCTTTTCCTACTTTCCCTAAGTGCAGTTTGCACAAGTAGTGTTTTTAGTCTTGTGTGTGCTTTCCCTTGTGTCTAGGGTAAAAAGCTTCATGTTTGATTCTTAGATCTATCAAGGCAGTTGCTAACCTTTGTTAAAGATACATCTAACTCTATGCCCAATGGAATAAAAGGCAACTAATCTCTAAGCATAGCAGGCACGCTTCCCCTGGGAGTCACCAATTTGTTGACCATTTTTTTGCCCAATAGGCCAAAAATCGGTCCCCTTATGTCCCTACTATTCTAGGCCATTTCATATTTTGATTTTTGCATGAGTCTTGCAATTTCTATGGACTCTGTAGGTTTTCTACAAACTCTATAGGTCCATTTCTAAAGACTCTACAGAGCTTGGATTTCTATGGACTTTGCAGGTCCATTTCTATGGACTTCACAGAGACTTCTATGAAATCTGTAGGAGAGTCTTTTGGCACATGAAGATCTAGTCAAAGAGTTCAAGGTTTTACAAAGCTTCTTCAGACTTTTGTCTAAAGAAATTCACAAGGAAAGAGAGCTAAAATGGTTCAAAGTCACTTTTTCTCAAGGTTGGAAGAGTGGTTCAATGACATGATCTTTCAAATAGTTAGCAACTTTGAATCGTTAAACCATTGAACCAGTTCAATGCTTTAGTTCAATGGCTAAGGTTCAATGCCAAAGTTTGCCTTAGTTTAATGCCTTGGTTCAATGAAAAAAGTTCATCATCTTGGTTCAATGCATTGGTTTAATGACTTTTGGTTCACTCAAAAATTTCATCAGATGGTTCAACAAGCTTGGTTCAACACTCGGTTCAAAGCCTTGGTTCAACAATCATTTGAACCATTGAACTAGTTCAATGGATTGGTTCAATGGTTGGTTTAAAGGAGTGGTTCAACGTGAAAGGTTCAAGCCTCCTGAAGGACAAGTGCCCTTGTAGAGGGTAGTTTTAGGTTTAAGAGCCCTTGCAGAGGGCAGGGAGCACTTCAAAGGAAAAAGAGTCGTAAAGGTAAGAATTTTTCAGAATTTTGTTAAGGCAATGGCATAATTCCTTCAGACTTTTTATCTAAAGGAATTCATTTAGAAAAAAATCTTAAAGTAATTTGGAAGGGCTACCCAAAAAAATCCTACAGAAAGGACTTAAGCGTTGAAATGAATTCTTTCAAACTTTTTGCCCGAAGGAATTTCTTTGGACAAAAAGTTCAAAAAAAATTTAGGAACTTGTGAGCCAAAATCTTGAAAGAATATCTCCAAAGGCAAAGTGGTGGAAACATTTCACATAGACTTTTGTCCATAAGAAAAGGCCTGATGGAAAAGCCTAAAGTAAGAAACCCACCTGAAGGGTATGTGCCCTTAAGGAGGGCTCTCACTGAGGAAATGGACTTTTCTCAAGAAGCAGAAAGAAAGTCCAAGGGTGACGGGCCTGAGGATGTCAAAATTAAACATGGGAAAATAGTCGTTGGAAATTCAAAAGTGACAACGGGTGCACTAATGTCAAATTTAAGATGGTGAAATAGCCATTTGTTTTTAAATTGCCTAAGTGCCAAACATGAAAAGATTTCAAAGAATGCAGTGACCCACCAGAAGATAGCCCCTGAGGGCTGAAGGAGCAAAAAGAGACAAAACTAGAATGAGACAAGGCAAGAAATGGATAAAGCATCCAAGTGGTGAAAGGAGGTGTCAACTCAGGGATTTATTCCTATAATTGGAACAACACTTTCCAGATGGCCACCAAATGGTGCAAATAGTAAACCGCATGCCCTGTCTTCTCCCTTTTACATTTATAAGGGAACAAAAATGTGAATATTTGGAAGGAGCAATTTGTTCACAAGAAAGAGGCATGGCCATGTTTTCTCATTAATGTTGGGATGCCAAAGTCAAATTAGGAATCAATAATGAAATGGCTTCCTCTTCCTAAGGTTCAGAACACATCTGGGCCACTTAAAAGAAGGGTGCCAAAGTCTTTCCCAAAAAGTGCCAAGTTCTCTCCCTCTTTCTATATATATTGTAAAAAATTCTCATTTGGGGGGAATCTCTCAGCCTTAAGGCAAAAATCTGCCCAAAAATCTCTCGAGCTTGTAAGGCAGAGCTCTGCCAGATTTTACCTTGAATCAGGACTTAGCATTTTTACCTCTATCTAGACTTGCACTTTAAAGTATATGTCTGTGTTCTTCTTTTGTGTTAAGCCATTGTCTTTCATGCTTTTCTCAGATCGATTATAGCATGTCTAGTGCCTTGTGAAGTCTCTTTCTACAGGTTTACTAGAAGTGTCTACAACAGGAATATAGGTGCATGTGAATAGGCTACCCAAGTGTGTCGTAGAGCACCTTTGGTAGTTCTTTCCTCCCTATATCTCTATGGAGCCCTAACTCATTGAAATAGGAGAGTTTCCCACATCAGATGAACTGTATGGGTGTTTCTTCCCTGTGAAAAGAGTATGTTTGGGCTGAGTGGGTTAACATTTTTTTGTGTATCACCTTTTCATTTTTTAGGCTTAGGTTCTATTTTCAACATTTCTCTCTCCCTTTTCATCCCCCCTTTTTTCATTTTATTCATTAGTAGTAGGAGAAACCAAGGCCTAAAAGATACATCAAAGGGAGCTAGCCCTTATCTAGAGACTCTCCCCTCCAGCTTCATCGGTCCCACAGGCGAGAGGGGAGTTTCCATTTTGATGTGAAGAAGGTAGGAGCTCAGCCTCCTACCAAGGGTGCAATCTTCTACATCAATAGTACTTGTATGGAGATGAGAGTGATTAGGTTTGATGGCATATAAGGGGATTCTAATACAAAACATTATATCAAAGAGCTCCAGTTGAGAGGAGGCTTATGACCATGCTCATGATTTTGGTCACATGTTTTGGGCTTCTAGATTTGAGTAGCAGGAGGTTTATATATGTTATAATAGAGGTATTGATGGAGCTTCTTCTAGATCAGATAATATTTGGTTGGGTTCTTTTTTTGTTTGTGAATATTTACGAAGAGTTGTGTGGGTTTAGGCACCATAAGAGATATTGAATTACTGTCAGCCTGGTTCTACATTGATGGGCCTATGAGCATATTCAAATGCTAAGACTGATAGGATTGCCATGGGTAGGCTACACACATATAGAGTTCCTTATTGGATTCATGTAATGGAGGGATGATTTTGCTACATCAGGTATAGTGGGTGGTTCTCAAAACCTAGAGTAGTTCATGGGTGCACTAAGTACACTTGTGGTTAGAGATATCACCTAGAGGTCATATGTGTAGTTTTTGATATGGCTAGGGTACAAGAGGAAAAACCTCTCCATACATAGCTATAGATGGATAGTAGGTAGGTGAGAGGGAGAGGTGGAGCTAATCCCATTTGATAGGGTACATTAGTAGTTTCATTTTGTATAGGGTATCCCAGGCCAATTTCTTAGGTACAAGAGGGTGGATTCAAAGGTTTGATTACTAGTGCCATAGCTTACTCCTATAGTTCTAGATGGTGGGTATGAGGAGCTTCCCATAAGGACTTTGATAGATGATGTTGGGATAGTAGATGGATACATGGCCTAGTATCAACCCATATACATAGTTATAGACATTGTTGGAGATGATAAAGGTGTGAGGTCGGTGGTTGTGGATCTAGATGGCCATGATGGGTAGGTAGGGGTAGCTTTAGATATAATGTAGGCATAGGTATAGGTACTAAAAGGATAGGTGGACACACTATAGGGTCAAATTGTTATGTTACAGGTTTAGGTGGTGACTATCGTATTAGATCAACATCAGACATAGGCATTCCTTGGGGTAGTCATGCAGGAGAGAGATGTTCTTAGATAAAAATGTAGCAATAGGAGAGGGATCAGTACTAGCAGTAGGAGGACTACTAACCATAGTTCTAACACTCCAATAATTAGCCACCAATTTAGATATTAGGTATTATGAGGTGATGGTATTAGATCGACTACTATAGGCAATGAGATATGGGGAGTATTAGGCTAGTTTAGCTGGTGGGCCATTGCTAGCTACTCTAGTGTCTTGAATTTGGTAGATAGCTATGATTGGATGAAATTACATTAGGTTGGAAGATTAGGGTTTTTGTTAGGAATTCTCAGTTTGGGTTAGAATGATGTAGGTAGGGTTTTGGTGGATTTTTGGGTAAAATTATGGGTAAAAGTAGGAATTAGCTGGGTGAGTAGGTAAAATGGGTTGGGTTGGTGGATAAGAAAATAATCCTAGCTAGTTGAGTAGTTTAGAACATTGTTTAGGTGGTTTTATGGTAGAAGTGGTTTGGGAATTTTGATCATAGAATGATTGAAGTGACCATCAGTGATCATATCTGACCTTTGATGGTTGACACACTATGAACTAGGGGTGTCTAATCGTTGATGGTCACTATGACCAACAGTGGTTGGGTAGGATGGGGGATGTTTTTTTAAGTGTGTTTTGATACTTATTAATAGGGTAAGTCTTACATGCTATAAGGTAAATTAGTAGGCATGGGGTAAATGGCTAATAAAAATAGAGGCACAAGAAAAATGGGTAAAATCTAGTGTAGATGAGAATAACATAGTTAACTAAGCCAAGTGACTGATATGATGTAGGCTAGGGAGAATATTTAGATGCATGATCAATTGTCACCCATATTTTTCAAGATATAAGAGGGAATGACTCTAGAGGACTAGCCCACATGGATGAGGTGGGGCTAGGATCTATGAAGTAATACACACATGTGCCCTGAGATACATCCATGATCATAGCACTCATCGAGAGACTGGATCCTGCTATGAACACTTTCATACTTTTAACTAGGGAGATGACCATTCTCCTTAAGGATGTACATAGGATTATCAGACTTCTAGTATGTGGTAATGTGATTTATCATATTGATTATGAGGAGCAAGAGGATTTCATTGAGTACTTATATGGAGATGAGAGTGATCAAGTCTAATGACATGATGGGGGATTTTGTTACACGACATTGTATTAGAGAGCTCTAATTGAGAGGAGGCTTATGACCATGCTCATGATTATGATGACATGTTCCTGGGCTTTTGGATTTGAATAGTGGGAGGTTTCCTTATTTTATACTAGAGGTATTGATGGAGCTCCTGCTAGGTCAGACAATATTTGGTTGGGTTCATATTTTTATTTTGTAGATATACATAGAGTTGAGGGGGTTTAGGCACCATAGGAGATATGGAATTAGTGTCAACCTAGTTTTACATTGCTGGGCCTATGAGCATATTTGGGTACTAAGACTAGTAGGATTACCATGGGTAGCCTACACATAGATAAAGTTACTTATTGGCTTCATGTAATGGAGGGATGATTTAGATGAATCATGTGTAGGGGATGGTTCCCACAACATAGAGTGGTTTAGGGGTGCACTAGGTGCACTAATGGTAAAAGATATTAGCTAAAGGTTGTATGTGTAGTTTATAATATAGCCAAGGTATAGGAGGTAAACTCTCTCCCTATATAGATATAGATGAATAGCATGTAGGTGAGAGGGAGAGGTGGAGTTGATCCCATTTTATAGGGTGCATCGATAGTTTGGTTTGGTACAAGGTATCCCAGGCTCATTTCCCAAGTATAAGAGAGAGGATTCAGAGGTTCAATTATCAATGCCACAGATTGCTCCTATAATTATAGATTGTGGGTACGAGGAACTTACCATTAGGGCTCTGATATATGATGTTAGGTTAGTAGATCGATACATGGCCTAGTATGAGCCCATATACATAGCTGTAAACATTGGTGGGGATGATGGAGGTGTGAGGTTGATGGTTGTAGATCTAGATGGCCATGATGGATAGGTAGGCATAGCTTTAGATAAAAATTAGGAATAAGTATAGGTACTATAGGGATAGGTGTAAAAATTATATGGTCAAATTGTTGTATTATAGGGTTAGGTGGTGACTATCATAGTAGAGTGAGATCAGGCATAGGCATCCCTTAGGGTAGTCATTCAGGAGAGAGATACTCTTAGATAAAAGGTAGTAGTAGGAGGGGGACTAACATCAATAGTAGAAGGACCATCAAATAGAGTTATAAGGATCCAATACTTAGCCACTAATGAGGACCTCATGTATTATTAGGTGATGGTGTTAGATTAGCTACCATATACAATGAGATATGGGGAGTGTAAGGATAGTTTCACTGATGGGACATTAATAGCTACTCTAGGATAGTGGGCCTCCATAGTGAGCCAAGCATGGATACCAAGAGGGCCACCACAAAATGGGAGGGTAGGGGTAGGTGGAAATGGTGCAAGTACTATAGGGGTATGATTTACATATGTTTTGATATATTGGTATAGATAGGTGTGCATTATTTTTATACTGACCTACATCTCAATGCAATGAGATGTACATGTTTTAAGAGAGAGTTTACACATTATTACATTTATTTATGATGACATGATGTATATGATGATGATATATGGTTTATGATGTATGTTTATTGTCCATGGTTTATGTTATTATGAGTATTTATGTTCATGCTTATGGTTGTTGGTCTATGGTTTCCTACATATGCTTTATGAGATGTTGACTCAGTAGCTTAGGCATGTGATGTTTGAAAGATAGTTATGATGTTTTGATTTTGTTCATAGATGTGATGGGATATTTTATGGATGGTTATATGTCATATGATGATGTAATTGTAATGGATTTGTTTATGTTTATGTTTATGGTGTGTGCATGAGTTTATGTTATAATATGTATTGTTATGATGTTATGGTAGATGGATAGATAGGTAGAGGATATATGATATGGTTTTGGATGTTTTGATCATTTATTTTCTTATGCTACATGAAAATGGTGTAATTAGGGTTGTTTATGATATGATATATGATTTTTTGATGGTATATAGATAGGATGATGTTTATGATATGATGTGATTTCATGGTGTTTTGATCATAGATAGATAGATGATGTGATGCATGGATATAGTTCATAATGTTATGCTTTTGATTTGATATTTTTTGTTTATGTTCATGGAGATAAAATATGAATATGGTTAAGGATGTAATGAGAATACATAAAGTAATTAGATAACAAAATAAATGTTTAGGAAAGTGATAAGAATCTTGAGAGGTACATCTACATGAACCAATAAAAGATAATAAAAAAACATGATGCCTTTTCATTGGTAAGGACAAAAATGAAACCCAAAGTTAGATTGGCTTAGTGAAAATAATCCATTCAAATGCTTTGCATTAATGTGATTTTTTGATAAAAAGGTATCATGCATATTAGTTACATGTTGATTTTCCTCAATAATGAGATCTCTAATATTGAATTCTCACACTTTTAGGTGTTTGTTATAATCATGTTTGATTCATTCTTGATAGACATAGAGATGGGAAAGAGCAGCCAAATGATGCTCATCAAGTAGCTCAAGTTAAGCTAAACATTCTTGATGATAATCATCATCTAAAATAAGGTCACATAAAGATATGTGAAGAGAAGGTATTTAGACTTTGAGAGGCAATACAACCTCAACTCCAAACACTAAATAAAAATTTGTATCACCTATAGGGATTTGAATGCTAGTGCAATATTCCCATAAGGTTGAAGGGATGTGTATGTGTCAATCCTAACCTGAGGCATTGACCATTTTGGTAATCATGTTGTTAATGGTTTTATTAGAGGCTTCTGCTTATCCATTTACTTGTGGGAGATAAGGTGATGAAAAGCTTAGTTTAATACCAAATACATCACAAAGGCCCTAAACTTATTTATTTTTGAAGGATTTACCATTATCAATGATGATATTATGGGGAACACCAAAGTGATAAATGATATGATGGGTTAGAAATTTGATAGTCTTTTTAGCTTTGGTCAAGACAAGAGGAATAACCTCCACCCATTTGGTGAAATATTTGGGTACAGTGATGATAGAATGATTTTGCTATGGAGAGTGGGAATTGATTTAACCAATAAGGTCTAGACCCCATTGTGAAAAAGGCTAGAAGTTAGTGGAAACTTGAAGGCTATGGTTAAGCGCATGGTGCAAATTAGTGTGTTGTTGACACTTGACACACTTTTTAACATACTCATAATAGTATTGGTTAAGGGTAGGATAGTAATAACCTAGGTAGAGGGTGTACTTAGCTATAGTGATTCCACTAAAGTAGTCCTCACAGATACCATCATACATTTCCTTGATAGTGTGAGAGGCTTTTGGACCATGGAGGTAACAAAAAAGGAGATTGTCAAAGCTAAATTTATAAAGGATTCCTCCCATAATGGTATAATGGGAGCTGCTATGAATAAATTCTCAATGAGCATTCCTAGAGAGGCCAGAGGGAACTATGCCAAGATTAAGGTAGTTGAAGGTTTGTTGATACCAAGGGTTAGGTTAAATCTCCTCCACATTGAAGATGGTTGGAGTGTTTGATTTAACATAGGAAGGTTCAGTGAGGTGATGGAAAATGACTGATAGCTTGGAGTTTAAGGGTGTTGATGGGATTTGAGAGGCAAGAGAATCCATGGTGTTAGCAAAATTATTGGTAAATTATGGGGTGGTTTGAATATGGTAGTGTTAAAATGATGTTAAGAGTTTTGTGACTAACTATCGATATAGTTGTAGAATCTCATTCTTATACAGGTAGATATCTTTAAATTGATTGACCAAAAGCTAGGAGTTGCCAAAAATATTGATTGTTCAGACTCCTAAGGCTAATGTGTTTTGGAGACCTATTACTAGGGCTTCATATTTGGTCATATTGTTGGTACATTCAATGTCAAGTTTAAAAGATAAAAGAAGTGGGTCACTGACAAGGGGATAAGGATGATATTAGTTCCCCCACCACATTGACATTTGAAAACATCAAATAACATGTTTATGGGATTGGTCAAATATACTTGGGATAGGCTTGAAATAGACTCATCTAGAAATTCAAGAGGTGGAGGTTGGTTATCTATTAGGGGTGGATCAGCCAATTAGTCAACAATGACTTTCCCCTTAATTTACTTCTACTAAGGGAACTCAAGTTTAAACTTAGCCAAAAACATGGGCTAATTGGCCATACATTGCTTTTGGTATGGATTGAAGGTCATGTACTTGAGTGGGTTAGTGTTGGTTATGAAAAAGAAATTGTGGTTAATAAGGTAGTGGAAGAGTTTGGTGGCCATAAAGACTAGGGCCAATCAAAGTTTTTTGGTATGAGTCTACTGAGTTTCATAGTCTACAAGGGTGTGAATTATGTAATATATGTCTTTCTCTTTGTGTTGTTCATCCTAATGGGCAAGCATTTCCATTAAGGAATGGTTAGTGGCATAGATATAAAGATATAAAGGTTGGTCATCCTTAGGGGGTATAAGGACAGGTGGAGATATAAGGTACTCTTTAAGTGAAACAAATAATTTTTGATAATTGATATTCTATTTGAAATAGATATCATTTTTCAAGAGGTGATGGAAAGGTTGGTACCGATTAGAGAGCTAAGAAACAAAGTAGTGAATAAATTGGAGCTTCCCCTAAAAACTATGGAGTTACTGAAGATTGGTTGGAGGTAGATTAGAGCTTCCCCTGAAAAATACAGAGTTACTTAAGATTGGTTAGATGGCTTTAATTTTGGCTAGATCCAATTTGATTCCATGAAGGGAAATGATGAAGCTAAGGATTTTTCCTAAAAAGACCCAAAAATACATTTCTTGGGATTGAGGCAGACATGGTAATGGATAAGTCTCTCAAAGATAATATTGAGAATGGCTAAGTGGTCCTTACAATACTTAGACTACCAAGGAGGTCATCCACATAGTCTTTGATAATTGTGTGGATAAGGTCATGAAATATATAGGTCATAACACATTGGTAAGTTGCACCAACATTCTTAAGACTGAAGGGCATGACTCTATAACAAAAAGTCCACCATGGGATGATAAAGTTAGTTTTGTGCTAATCTTTAGGGGTAGTCAAAATATGATTATAACCTAATAAACCATCCATGAGAGATAACATCTTGTAGCCTATTATAAGATCAACCAGTTGGTCAATTATAGGTAGAGGAAATTAGTCTTTTAGGTAGGTGAGGTTGCGGTCATGAAATTACACATAGATGCATAGTCACCCTATGGATTTAGTGATAGGCATGATGTTTAAAACCCACTAGGGATAATCCATGGGTTGAATAAAGTTGATAAAAAGGAGGCATTGAAGCTCTTATTTGATAAGAAGGGATATGAAAGGATGTATTTGTAAAAGTTTCTATTTTATAGGCTTAGCTTCATGATTGGTTACAATTTTGTGGGAGAAATGGTCAGGTCAAAATGAGGCATATTGGCATATGACTAGGCAACTACAATGTTGCGGTCTTGGAAGAAGGTAGAGAAGTTTTGAAGATCCTCAGTGGTAAGAAATTATCCAATTTTTACAACATGATGGTTTCCTAAGGTGCCTATGTCAATATCCATAGTGGATTCATTCAACATGGTTGATGTTTTAAGAGGTAAGGATTTGTGGATGGAGGAATCAGGTACACCAAGGTAGGTGAGAATATAATCATCATCCTAGTACTAAACACTGTTAATAGTAGGAGAGTCCTCTCCCATAAGTTTAAGATGGGTCAAATGGATGTATAATTTTTCCCCTTCTTTTTGATAATTTAGGTGGTTGAGGGTGATCATGTTGATGGAAAAAAATTAGGTGGGATAATATCTTCATCCTCATGCTCAGGTGGAGGGGACATTGGTGAGGAAGGGGTCTCTTATTTAATAGTGGTAGCGATAGGTTGTGTGGATTTATTTTTATTGGGTAGAATGATTCCAAGGTTGTGATTCTCATTAGGCTTTTATGTCTCAATTAAGATCAATGTGTGTGTGTCCATGTTTTTATCATCCTAATCCAAACCCTTTCTAGTCACACCTATGAAGGTATATTTTGGAAAATTTTAGGTTGTCTAAGTAAGACAAGGTGGAGGTGAGTGGTTGAGGTGAAGAGGGTGTGGAAGCAACATTAAGTGGCTTATCAAGTCCCCCATATATGAATTTGGTTCTCTAATGTAGGGATCATAACCTAGTTGATGGTTGAGTTTTCCATATTCCTCGGGAGTTTAGAAGGCATCAAGGGTGAGGAGGTGATATTATCCAAGGGTAAGGTGTTAGAAGGTAGGTTTCAAGGGATCAGTGATGGTTATCTGGTCCATGAGAATATGTAAACTGGTAGATGCCTCTGAAGAAGGGGAAGTAATGGCTTTATTTCCTATGGTTGAAGGCTTGGTGGTGGATGTTTAGGGTGTTTTTGTCAAGGGTAAGAGGATGTAATTAGGTTGGTAGGTCATGTTGCATGTTATAAAAGTACTTGGGTCAGATTCTATGGTGATAACTTGACTTTCATATTCAAAATTGACACAATGATGGAGGGTAGAAGGTACAAAACCCATAGAATAGATATAAGGTTTCCTTAATAAAACATTATATTAGAAGTCACCTTCAATCACATAGAAAAGTTTAAGAAACATGTGATGTCCTAGACAAATGTGAAGGAAAATAGTTCCCAAGGTAGTGGTCATAGTTTTGTTAAAGGGTCTAAGGATGGTATAAGTTTTATACATGATATTATCTAGAAATTTGAGTTGGTAATAGGCATGGGAAGAGATGATATTGATACTAGCTCCCCCATCAATCATAACCCATTTGATGTAGGTTTGGTTGATATGGGAGAGGATAAAGAGAGAAGGATATAAGTCATCAAGGTGGATTAAAGATATCTCTAATTCCTTGAAGGTAACAAGGGTGGAGAGTTTGAGATCACCTACGAAGGCCTCTATATGTTGGGAGTCTCCTAGTTTGACCTCAATGGCTTGCATAGCCTCTATCATGGCCTAGCAATGGTGAGGTGAGGTGTAAATGATCTCATAGAGGCTCATCTTAACTGGAATCTAGTGGAGTTACTTAAGAATGGCCCTCCTAATATATTTAGAGGGGTTATCCTCAGAGGTGCCTAATATGGTAACTTTGGGCTTAGCTAAAGATGAAGAGATTGGAATCTAGTCTAGTTTATGGTGCAAAGGTGGGTATGTCCATAGAATGGAAACCTTGGCCTTCCTTTTATCCTTTTTTTGTGATCATGTGACCACATTAATGGTGTGAATAGAGGGGAAAGATGTGATAAGAGGTTGGGTAGGTTCCCCATAACTCTATGGTGAGAGTGGGGGATTAGGCATGTTTTTGAAAATGGATATTGGGTGTATTGTTATAAGGGTTAGGGGGAGTTCATCTAATAATAGGTCATCTTCCTTATAAATCTAATGGATAATGGCCTAGAGAGATTTTAAATTCTTTGTGTCATACCTAGGTATCTTGTGTTAGGAATATATTTGATGGTTGTTATACCAAGCCAATTTTAAACCAAGATGATCAAAAGGCCTAATAGGGGATAAGGTGAGGCAAGAGGCTTGCAAAAGCTTTGATAAATGGTTGAATAGGATTTAGTCAGAGGTGGGAAAGGTATATAGGTTGTATTTTTGGTTAGTAAGCTGGGTATTTTAGTGATAATGGGTTTGCTGAGATGGGTTTTAGGTAGGGTGGTGTTTCTAGTTAATGAATTTGGTTTGGGTGTGATTATGGTTAGAGTGTTTGAGGTTGATAGTCTAGATATTGGTCATTTAGGAAAGATCAATGTATTAGAAAGTGAATTGGTGTAACCAATAGTGGTGGGTGGCATATGTTAAAAGGAACCTTCTTCTCAAGTAAAGTTGAGGGATGAGGTCCTAAGATGGAAGGTAAGGTGGAAGGAGGTAGAGTCCTAGCCATCTGGCCCTTTAGTGGTTTTACCTCTTTGGTTGGTTTGGGTATAGTTTTAGACATGGTTAATTCTACTTTCAAAGATGGGTGAACCAAAATTCATGTAGAGAAGGCACCAAAATTTGTGAAGGGTTTGGTTAGTGGTGTAATCGTTTGAGATGTGGTTGTTTTGGTTGACTTAAAAGGTGAAGGATTGGTAGAAGTTCTAATTGGTTTAAGAAGGGGTGGAAAAATGATAGATTGTTTGGTTAAAGGTGTGCTAGAAGGTTTGGGTTTGTTGATGTAAGGGAGCCCTAACTGTTACCAGGAAGTGGTTTGATCCATGTCTAGTTTTAAGGCAAATTATAATTTATGCATTAATGTAGAGAAAGGTTTGTGTATCAGTCTTAATCCTTGGGTAGTGGATGAAAAAAGATAAACTCATAGGTTGGGGAGGATGGTTTTTAGTATGGTCAATTTCCTCAAGTGAGGGATGTAAGTTTGGGATAGGTAGTTCTTCCATGAGAGGTGTTGGTGGTAAATTTTCTCCTCTAGGGACAATTTCCATAGGAGTAGTGGGTTGTTTGGTATTTAGGGGAGATTGTGAGTCAAGAATGGTTATTTTATTAGATATTCTAGTTAAGGGGGTATTTGATGATTCCAAAGCCTCTATGAGTGAATCTAGGGAGAAAGGAACCTCCTCAATTCAAGTCTCCAAAGGAGGGGAAGGTGACTCTACCACCTTGATAAATGAAATGGGGGAGGATTAGGTAGAATGGATGCTTGAGTCTTCATGGATGAGTGTATCAAGGACCATATTGACTGTGTGGACATCATGAGAGAATTTGGCATGTATGTCCTCATTTTTGATGGGGGAAATGTTGGGAAATGGCTTCCTAAAGATGTCAAGAGATTTATTTTGAGGGGCATTGGGGTTATCCAACATGAGTTCCCCCTTGTCAATAAGGCTTTGAACAATACTATTTAAGGTATTACATTAGTTAACATCGTGTCTAATTAACTGATGAAAATCACAAAGGTTTTTCTCATTATACCAAGTAGATGTGGGATGAGAAGAATCAAAATATTGAGGAGGTTTGATGGGGGGAAGTTGTATGAGGTTAGATCTTAGTAGTTTCTCTA
Organism: Torreya grandis; assembly: GCA_037957365.1. Lineage (NCBI taxonomy): Eukaryota > Viridiplantae > Streptophyta > Pinopsida > Cupressales > Taxaceae > Torreya > Torreya grandis. The sequence goes on from JARHVA010003025.1 coordinate 1,638,735, forward strand.
TAACTGAGGCATAAGATTATCTAAGTGGAGTGAACTATTTTTGTCTATTTTGTTTTGGGTTCCTTGTGTTTTGGTTGGAGGTAATGGGAGAATTTTACTGATTGACATAGGGTGGAGGGGTGGTTTTAAGGATAATGGCATTCATAATTCCCTTGCTCTTGGTTCTGGTATTGGCTTTGTTACCTAGTTTGGAGTAAGAGATTTCATTGGTCATGAAGGTAGATTTATTATTTTTTAACTTTAATTTACCCTCATATATGGCTTGATTATCTAGTTTACATGCCATGGTAAAAGCTTCATCAAATGTTTTGAATATTTGGACATATAGTGTATAAGATATATGATTTGCATAAGCTTGAGTGAAAATCTCTATAAGTTCAGGTTGAGGCAAAGAAAATGAAAGATGATTAATCAAGCTTCTCTAATGGGTGATGAAATAGGCAATGGACTCATCATCAAATTGACTAATAGAATAGAGGTTGATGATAGATACCTTCTTAAAAAATTTAAAGGATAAGTTATCTAAGAATACCTGAACTAGCTGGGTGAAAGAAAATATTAAATGATTGGTGATCACACTATACTAGTCAAGTACTAGGACAAATAAAGACATGGGGAAGGTACAAAGGAGAAGGGCATCATCATAAGCAATAATATAACATACATGTCTAAAATCCCTAAGGTTTTGTTGGGGATCTTCCTTGCTTTAAAATTTGGTAAATTTTAGAAGCTCCCATTGAGGAGGGTAAGGCCTGATAGGAATAGAGGGATGAATAGGTTCATTACAAATTTGATCATAGGATAGAATGTTATGATCCCCTAAAATGGATGACTCAAGGTTTGTCATCTTTTCCATGAGCATCTTCATTAGGTTGATTTGAGGTGACATACAAAAGTTTTGTAAGGTGGATACTGTGGTTGGGGTTAGGTAACATATTGGTAATTATTTGGTGGTTGGTGGGTTGTCACATTTTGGAATATATATGTTAGAGGTTGGGTAAATCAATTATAAGGGTAGGCAGGTGTTGGTGGTTGAGTAGTGGGTACAAACCCTTTTAGGTTAGGGATGTATCATAGGTTTGGTTTAATGGGCACCTATTGAGGGATTATTTTAGGTTGGGGATGAATAGTAGTTGGGTTGGTGACAAGGGGAGAAGTAGTAACCTTCATGCTAATAGGTGGTAAAGTAGAAGGGATAAACACTACTAAGCTTGGTAAAAGGGTATTGACCAATGGGTTGGGTTTGATAGATGGAAGGTTGGTATTGTTAGTAGTAGGTGATCAAAAAATGAGTGGAGTATGATGGGTTAATGGTTGGGTTGTTCCTAAGATAGAAGAATCATTGGTAGGGGTAGAAGGTGTAAGGGTAAAGGTTGGTTAGAGAGGTTGGTTTTCAGCTGTGGCATCAAAGGGGTTAATAGATGAAGATGCCTAGGTAGTCAAAGGTTAGGTGGTGAATATCGAAATAGGAACACCCCTCATAAGGTAGGATGGCATACCATAAGCAGGATCCTAAGATGGAGTTAAAACTAGGGCATGGTGAGGGGAGGTGTTAAGGTAGTGTTGAAGGGCAACTGGATTATTGTCTAAAAAAATGGTAAAGTCCACGTCTCCTTGGGAAAATACCCAAGGAAATGTAGGGCTTCCCAACATATGAGGTGAGTCTTCTACTTTAGAGACATATTTCATAGATGAGGAGGTAGAAGAGGTTGATTTGAGTGATAGGATTTGCTCTGCTACGTCTCTTCATTATTAGCGAGTGAGAACCATGTAAGAATGGGGAGAGAATACAAAAGGATGAACTCATCACTAAAATAAAAATAAGATAAAAAATGACCAAGGAAATAAAGGCACACACTAGGGGGTACGTTAAGCCTAGAGGTTAGTTTTAATATCATTTTCAGCTTATGCCTTAGTTTATGAGAATGTGTGATAAAAGTTGGCTTATAGATCAGGAACTATAAAAGTAGTCTATGGTTGGTTTTGGGTTGTTTAGGTGATCAAAATAATTTGTATTGAAATCAATACATGGGTTGGTATTGGGGCCTGCCCCCTCACTTCACACACCATAACGATAAGGGTATCAAGTGCTTAGCTAATATATATTGATATCTAGAGTTTATACTCAACTAAAGATCCAGGTTGGTTCTCCCCTTGGTAATGGCTTCTAAGTAGGATTGTTGAGAAAGGGTAAGGTGACCACTAGGTGATGAAATCCTAGTAGTGCCTTGTCTCAAATTGTTTTGATGTTTAATTGATGAAAGTATTTTGCCTAGTGTGTGCAACAAAAGTGATGCTATGATAAGATTATTATACTTTAATTCAAAGTGAAATAATGTTAAAATCAAGCAATGAATGTAGTTTATTTTAAGCCCAAAATAAATTTTAATTTCAATTATGAGCATAGATAAAGAGAAGAGCATACAAATGCAAAGAAATAATGTGAGTAGAGACTGTTATGGGCATGCCATAATGTTTCATGTAAATTTTTGATTTAAATTATAGGGAAGAGAGAAAAAAATTGATACAAGTGTGGTTTAAAAAACTATTTGTTGGTGTGTGCATTAAATAAAAATATTGTGAAGAGCTCTTCGTTGGCCTGTGAGGAAGACCTATAGATAAGAAAGCATTAAAGCAAATTTGTTTGTTAGATAGATAGCTAGGTGGATTGCCTAGCGATAGCTAGATCCTAGAAGTGAGAGCTTCCTTAAGGGATGTCAATCCATACACTTTAAACAATTAAGTTTAAAAAACTAGAAATAAGGTACTTGCATCAATAATCAAAAGGTATTGAAATTGAACACAAAAATGCTTACTTGGAAAATAGACTAGAAATGATCAAATTAGTGATAGACTAATTAATACTAGTACTAAGAGGTTGGGTTCCATTTATAAAAATCTAAAAGGGGTCTATGAATGATTATAAACATATAAAACCAAGTTTGGTTGAGGGTAGATGGGTGAAAAGAGCTTTCTAGTTTTCACTATCACAGTGACTATCAATGATTAAGGTGACTGTCAATAGTTGGGTAGACGATCAATGGTTGAGTCAACCATCAATGGTTACTATGTGAGTTTTGGGTTATTAATTAATAAATAAAGGGATCCAAAAGATGGATTCTAAGAGATGGGCATGGGCTGGCCTAATTGAAAAATGGAAAAAAAGTAAATAAATATTTAACAAATAAGTATTTATCTTACCAGAAGTTTATTGGGTGAGTGGTTGAATCAGTTAACCTGTTGGTAGAATTTGGCTTGAATCCAATAGAGTAACGATACTTGAGAGTTTAGTTGAGAGGTGATGATGAGTTAAATCTCAATATGATTATTGGATTGTTGATGATGCTTGATGATGCTGATGATGTTGATTGACCTATAAAAGAAAACTCTTGAATCCTTGAGCTCCTGATAATTATTTTAGATGGATTTTACCTCCCTAGCTCTTTTCTTCTTATAGGCACAATAAATAGATGGAAGTCAACATGAAACTAGGCCATATAAATATAATTTGTCCATATAAAGGCTCACAACAATATTTAGATGAGTTATATTTAGAAAATCTTGGTAGAGGGTTTATGTTCTTGGTTGAGGAGGTGTACCCTGATCATCGATGGCTATGGTTTCCCAAAGGTGATCACCAATGGTTACCTTGAACATCAATAGTCAGGTCCCGAAAGGAAAAATTCTTGAGGGCTAGGTTGAGTCAGTTTGTGAAACTAACTGTGGGTCAACTTGGCTAGTCCAAATTGGTTTATATTGGTCCCAAGAGGGTCATAGGTGGGTCTAGGGGGATTTTTGACATTCGAAATCATAGTGTGTAGATTTTTTGTGTCTATAATAATGATCTTAGGATCTTTTCATCATGATTTTTCATTTAACCCTATTAGTCAACATTGAGTTAGCACTTTAAGGACATCTGATGTTTTCTTTGATTATTTTAGTTGACTTTATTTTCATTGTTTGTGTGATTATGTTGCCTTTTATAAGAACTTAATTGATTTTTTATACTATCATTAGACTATTGTATGTTTGATAACTTTTTCATGAAGGTTTTATAATGTTGTTTTGAGTATATAGATTAGTTTATTTCTCAAAATTTATTTGTATAATTTGATAATGTTGGTATTTAGGGTTATTATTAGTTATATAATTGCAATTATTTTGGGTATTGTACCCTAATGATGGATTGGGTGTTGTGAGTGCAATGCCATGGATTTCAATATTAATATTCAATCTTAGAATGCTCTAAGACAAGCTTTAGTAGTTAGAATAACTATAAATGTGTTAGTGTTGTTAACCATGAATGTTAAAATTCTTGTTTGAATATTTTCATCATTTGGTTTTATTAAGTTAAGAGCAATTGACACTGTTACCTTACTCACTTCTCTCAAATAGTTAGAATCACATCCAACTAATGGATAGGGTGGTATAGAGACACTTATTCTTGGGATTATTTTGATTGAAGATGTGTGAATTTATAACATTAGATTATGTGTAGAAGATTATTTATTGTACTTCTTCTAGTTTAGTTATTTTGATAGTTGATTATAGAATGAGTTGACTTAGTATAGTGTAATTAACTTCATTGATTATATTTTTCTATAATATGATATGAAATGTAATGATATGCATAGATATGTTAAGTGGTTTTGTAATTATAAAATAAAGCTTAATATTTTAGTTATCAGACCATTCATTTATGTTATCATTTACGTATGTAGATAGGTAATTTGAATGACATATTCATTAGTTTAATGTAGTATTAGTACTAATTATTCCACTATTGTAAACTATGAATTGTTGTTGAAAATTTAACTTTCAAAACTTGAATAGATTTTTTTGAAGGCAAAATTTCATTTGAACCTTATATTCTTATACCTAAATTGCTTTTGTTGATTCAACTTGAATAAAGGGAACAAATTCAATCATTAATACTTTTATATGTATACGTATGATTAGTTAGTTTATTTTAAATTAGGTTATAAGATTCTATTGTGAGATAATATGTAATCATTGTGGTTGCTAAATGTATAAAAAGTTACAAAGTCATACTTTGTATGAATAAATTTTATTGATTTATTTCATGTCCAAATTAAGTTATTTTCATTATCATGAAATTTTTTGACATGATAACATTAAGTATATATAAAGACTTTAAAACTACCATAAACTATAAAAATATATAATTATGATAATAGACTCTTTGAAAAGATTCTTTTAAGGAATTACAAAGAAATTATGTAATACTGATGAACTCTTAATAATTATTAAGAATATAATCATTTGAAAATATGAGATGGTGTCTTAATTAGACTACAACAAATAAAAGACTTACCTTAAACTATGAAGGGTTGTAATAGATAATAGACTCATTGTTAATGATTATATTAAATGAAATTAAAAAGTGATTAAGGTTCAATGTCTACCTAGGATTATTAAAATACAATCATTTTGAATGGAACCATTCTATCACTATTTAAAGTTAGAACTATTTTTGGATAGTGCTTTATAATTTTGAATTGATGGGTTAAATATTTAAAATTAAAATTCAATTAATGTGATCCAAATATCATACAAATGTTAAATTTAATTTATCAAACCATTTTGTAAATGGTTAAGTTATTAAAATGTCTTATATTCCAATGGATATTTCATGGAGGCATGATGTGCTTGAGTAACACCTGCTCCCTACTTGGAATTGGATTAAGGAATAGTAATAAGTTATTAAATTTAATTATAAATATATAGAAATATAAATAGAAAATGATGTGATTTATAATCATTAATTTGAAATTAATAAATCTTTCTTGAAAGATAATAAAGAAAAAGGTTTCAATCCTTAAGAGATTATTATAAACAAAACACTTAGTCTAATGGACTTAGATCTAAGATGATGTTTAATTTTATTAAGTGACAAAGGTTAATTAACAAACCTAATATAAGGACATTGAGTTATTTATAATTAATAAGTAAATTAAAAATATGAATGTTTAAAACTATGTGTGCATGACTTAGTATAAGTTCTGGCTAAACTAATTAAGATAACAAGTTAATGCATGTCTTGACTTGGCCAATCAAGGTAAGGTCATTGGGCTAAACTTGTCATGAAAAATGGATACATTATTCATGAATGGAACATAAGGATGGTTGTTGAAACATATTAATAAGTTTATTTAGTACACTTATACCTTTGATATACTTCCTTAAGCTACCTACTAGCGGGATGCCAATAACATGTAGTGCTTATTATGAATATTGTAAATTGTTCCAAAGATTTGAATTGATTTTGGGCATAGTCATTTCCCATGATAACTACCTATTTCTTTTGAATTTAATAGATCTTAATTATGAAAGATTAGTATGATGATTCTTATATTGAATATGTCATACTTCCTAGAACTATTTTTTGAACTTTTCAGATTTTACCCATTAAGATATTGATTTTTTAATAGCCTATGTAGGTAATCGAGTAGGTATATAAGTTATTGATACAATTAATATGAAGGAAAAATTGAAGTGGATAGGTTTGAATGAATGTTTCTAAACTCATCCATTTCTATCTAAATACTAAGTGGTTAAAATGCTTCCTAATGAAGTCATTATTCATTTATGGACTTGGTCTAGTTCTTGTGTTGGCTATGACATAGTTATGGATATCAATTCATCTTTCCATTATAAACTCTAATAAATTATTTTTAACATAGTTTTTTGCCTTTGCATATTAAAAATAAAAACAAAAATTTGTGGTTATGATACACGTGTCTGCATCTCATTGAGTTAAGATCAATGGCTAAGGACATAGAGATAAATTATAGGCGATTAAATGATAAGAGGCCATGTGTCATCTTATACATAATCTAGTGAAAATAAATTAATATATGTCTTACCTAACTGAAATAATGACATGTGTCATAATTAATGACTCAATAAGATGACTAGGTAATAAAAGTAAATTTAAAATCACCACATGGTGAATGACCACATGAAAATTGACACCACAAAAATCATATTCAAAACATAATACATAGGTATAAAATGTGTTGCTTATAATTAATTACCATGAATGGAGGATGTGGGAATGAATGTTTGAGTTAAATTAACTTAATTACATACTTAGTCCCAAATTATAAAAGGAAAACACATTGACTAATTATTATCTCTACAAACTATTATCATAACTCTCTCATAACTAAAGTCATAGGATTTGAAACCTCACAAAATTATTCATGAGAATCAAAATAGATACTTCAATAATCAACCTTGATCCCTCCATGTTCATTTTTAGTCATAGCACATAGTATATTTACATTGTGTTTTATCCAACTATATTCAACCACAAACTATAGAATTATACAACAATATGGTTAGAGGTGGATGAAATAAAACCATATGGGGTAGATGACAAATTATCTCTACTAGTTTGAAAATATATGGATGATTTTTTGGAAATTAAAATGGTGGGTCTACATAATGTAGTTACCAAACCAAAGGTATTACCTTGTATAGATTCCTTTTTTAATTTATTTTTGGTTGGATACTTCTCTAGGAACATTATTAATCATATTAATAGCCATAGCCTAACATATTATGTGTTTGAAAGGATTTTGAAACATGTTATCAACTCCAAGCCCCTGATATGACATATAATCAGTTTGTTGTGGATGTTTAGTTGGATAATAATAATGGGAAGGATACATCAAGGACATGGGAAAAAGACCCCAATAAATTTGTGGTAGAAACTTAGATGAACAATGCTCTAATTGTTAGATTTAGGCATAGGATTTAATTTTCCATAGACTTTTTAAACAAATTGTATGGTTTTCTTAATATTAATTATGTTAGATAAAATTATGTACCTCTCCTAGACAATACTTTTGACACCAAAATAATACATGATCTAAGAGAGATCATTAGTTTCAATCTTAAATAATAGATGAACAAGATAGAGAATAGTCCTAATGGACATTTATACATGATGTCATATCTACTGGATGCAATCACAAATACTATCACTCCTCCTAGGGAATAAACATGGAGGCCTTCATTAAAAAATACCAAGAATACATTTTTTGAAGATCATAGTATATTCCACATATACCAATTTAGAAAGCAAATTTAAAAGATAACATACCTATTTTATCCCATAATATATAAGGTCATAAATGTGCTACCTATGCCTAGGTTTTCAAAACACATAAAAAGGAAAATTAATAATATGGGAGATTATTGATTATATCTTAAACACACACTAATTATAATTGAGGGTGAATTTGAACCCCTGTTATTATTGCCTCACTATGTCCCTGATAATTTGGTAAAAAAAATAGTAACTCAACTATCTAATAATGTAAACCAAGATTTAAAATATGCGAGGTTAGGGGTTATCCATAAAACCCATCGAAATATAGGTAGGTATAAATATACCTTATGGGAACATCTTCATAATAGTTTTAAGTACAAAAATCAATTTATCTTGAATAAGACTAACTTTAGACACTAGTATTTGAGATAGGTAATTTCCAAAGCTCTTAAGGATTATGGAAATATTACAAAGGGAAAACATGGTCATCAAACATACCTATATGACCAAATATTTTTGAAATCACTTGATTATTCATAAGTATAAAAATGGATGTAGTAAGTTAACATGTCCATGAGGGTGGCATAGAGGATACAATATGATCCTTTTATTATTCCATAGGATGTCAAAGAGATGGACAAGATAAGGAGGTGTCCACTAGGGTAGAATTACACTAGCTAAGACAAATCAACATATAAGTGATAACATATTTATAGGCCTTATAAGGACTCTAAGTGCCACTCCTTCACCTTTCTCATTAGATATAGAGACACCTTCAATTCTAAGGAGATACATTGATCCTATATTTCAAGTATTAAATACCTAACCAATAAATATAGCTCTAATAAGCACTTCACCTATTTCGACATCAAAAATAGTTAATATTTCCCATCCCCTAGTATTTACATATAAGAGGAAGAGGACTCTCCCAACCACTTTACAAGATCCAAATATCATAGGATTCAAGGACAAACCACCAAAGTATGCAAGTGTGCCATTAGGACCTTAACTAAGTACCTTATAAAGACTCCCCCACTAATAAATATTAAAACTTGGAGAAAATATATTCATTCTTTTCCTAACCACCCTACATCCTCCACACCAGCTTCCATGGTTTAATTCCACTTGTAGTGATGATGCAACCACTAGGAAATCTTTCACTCCCCACTTCCTCATCTTTGGCCCAAACTACTAAGAAACACTTATGGTGCTTCCTACATAGATACAACAACTAGAGAATAAGAATAACTAAGGAAATATTTGGTTAGCACATAATAAAAAAAAATCCATACAATTTGATAGAGTCACTAATACATTAAAGAGAGTGAGGAAGAAGATAGTGATGGTTGAGGGTAAGTTTATTGAATTGGAGAAACATGAGGAATTATTTTCATTCATAAAAGGAAATTAAAAAAAAGATAGAGAGATGTATATGATTATTAAAAATAACCTATTACAATGGTCGATATATCTAGGGGGATGATCAATAATATGTCTAAGGGATTACATCATTCCAAAATAAGGACATGAGAGTATAATGTGGTTGAGGCTTCCAAAGATATAATTAATAATGTATAAAATTCTAAAAGGTATATATACCATATTTTGAGCTCTATCAAAACATAAAGAGTGTATTCCCAATGATTATGGGGAGACATGGTCAAGTTTCATGAATCAATTAAACTAGGTGATGCTAAGTTGAGCTTCATTGACAAAGCTACTTGATTGAAGACATACCAACACCTATATTTTATGCTTGCACCTGTAAGTACCAAGAGGGATCATTTGGTAGAGTGGAACTAGGAAATGAAAGGGTTAATTAAATATTTTATAAATTAATAGGAGATAAATATTCAAGTTCTTATAGATATAGGGATTATAGGTGTGTTTACTCTAAAAGGACAAGTTTTCACCAAACCATTTTTTGAGAGTTGTTTTTATGGGTTATAGTTGATAGTTTTAAGACAAAATTGGAGAGTAACACTTTAAAAAATAATGATAATATAGTATAATTTATAACATATTGTATAGATAAGGTGTCTTAGATATATAATAAATGTCTATTTTAAATATTCTATATCTATACATAAGAAATTGACTGATAAAATTCCACTACTATTCATAAGATTTATCATTAAATTCAAGATTATTGATTTGGATTTTGTATCAAGCATGAGTGAATATAAAAAATTACATGGACAAGGATAATTTATCACTTGATTAGGACCATAATCTCAATTTAAACCTTCATTATCTCAAGATTAACCTCCTTTATCTCAGCCTCATCCTTTTAAATCTAATTATATGTTCCCAAGATATAATATAGTATATACTCCAATAGGATAAGAGCTAGTAACAACATCAACTATTGTACCTCTAGTTCCACCTTCAATAATGACTAATATTTTATTTCAAACTCTAGTGACAATATTTATACATTCTACTTTAGTGGGATATTCCACTATGACAATGTAATTATTTTAATTAAATTTAAAATTGTACTAGTAGTTCCAACTAAGACTTCATGTAAGTCTTGATCTATTTTTATTAGGTATGGATTATTTTGTATGGAAAAGGATTTTGGGTCTAAATTTGGATTATATTTAATATATTTCATTCATGATAAATTTCATGAATTTTAACATAAAATCCTAATTTAAACACTATAAAATTGGATAGAGTGTCAAGGATGAGGCATCTCCATACAAGATATAAGTATATGTTTTTTGAACATTGTAAGAGGAAAATAAATTTTGCACTTAATAAAAGATAGGAATTTTTTTTTAATTGTTTTTTAAGTTTTTTTTTTATGTTTTGTATATTCCGAAATTTATGTGTCTTATGAGTAATTTCCATTAAGTAAAATCTTAAATAGTCTATGTGAATGTTTATTTTAAATTACTCAAATTAGATAAATTGTTAGTTTTAGTGATCATTAATTATAGATCATACATAATACTTTTGAGAGACAAAGGATGAAATATAAAATATGGTTATAATCACGTATTTTATTGTAGTCAATTAGTATGTTTTAGCTATTTATTTTGATGATGGACTATGTCTATGAGTATACTATGTTGACAATAACTTGCATCAAATATTAATTCTTGACTTTTGCCTAGTCTAGGATAATAAAGTCCTACTTAGAAGGGTTTAGACCTCAGTTAAGCCATATAACACTTTAATTTATATCTTACCCTTCACTCTTATATATATATATATATATATATATATATATGTATAATCACTTTAGGTTAGATTCACCCATCAATATAATGTAGAATCTAGATAATCCTCATATCTGAACCATCTATGGTTAATAACCACTATGATCACCACTATTTTACCATGTGGTTATTTATAAAATTGAGACCTTCAAATCATTCCTTAGAGTTAATATTTCACTAATCCTAAAATTTTAGGGACCTTCTCATAAGAACCCTTGGTGTGCATAAAACCCACATCAACAAAGACCTATAATAACTATAGGGCACATAATTGTTGATGTGATTAGTGTGTGATATACCTTTTGTAGTATGAAATTATAATGACACATGGTTAAATAGTTCTCTATGACTTACATTCATTGAATATCTTCCATTGAATCCATATATCCCTTCACCTTCCTTTCCACCATCATTTCCATCCCTACTGCTAGAGTCAGATTTTCCATTTGCTAGTATCCATTATATATATATATATATATATATATGAAATTATAATGACACATGGTTAAATAGTTCTCTATGACTTACATTCATTGAATATCTTCCACTGAATCCATATATCCATTCACCTTCCTTTCCACCATCATTTCCATCCCTACTACTAGAGTCAGATTTTCCATTTGCTAGTATCCATTATACACACACACACACACACACACACACACACACACACACACACACACACACACACACACACGTATGTATGTCTGTGTGTGTGTGTGTGTGTGTGTGTGTGTGTGTGTGTGTGTGTGTGTGTGTGTGTGTGTGTGTGTGTGTGTGTGTGTGTGTGTGTGTGTGTGTGTGTGTGTGTGTGTGTGTGTGTGTGTGTGTGTGTGTGTGTGTGTGTGTGTGTGTGTGTGTGTGTGTGTGTGTGTGTGTGTGTGTGTGTGTGTGTGTGTGTGTGTGTGTGTGTGTAGAAAACATTAAAAATAAAAAATAAAAATATAGAAAATAACAAAAATAGTAAAAATACAAAAATTCATCATAGTTTCATTCATATTTTTACAAATCATTGATCACTTCATCAAAAAATATCATTCCCAATCATGCCCCCTCACATATCATTGCATGGGTAACATAAAAATATATTACCATCATCATTATTCACACATTGTATTGTTAACTTGATTGAGGAGAAAGAATTCTAATTTGTTTATTCATTATTTTTGAAAGTTTATGTGTGTTTGGTTTGAATTTGATTTTTTTTAATTATTTTTGTGTATGATTTAGTCCTACAACATCATAGTAAGAAATTTGTCATGGTTTTTATATACCATGGTACATATTATGGTGTGATATATCAAAAATAAAGTTTCTTAAATGTTGAAAATTATGCACAAATATTATTAGCATATCCCCTATTCTACATCTTCATATATCTCATGCAATAAATGAGTTACTCATATCCATATCAAATGACTAAGTAAGCAAACATGAATATTAAAACACAAGAACATTTGTCACAACATCAAATACAAATAACATATCATATATAATATGTCATATAACATCTACATCCAAAATTTACATGATATCCATGCATCATGTCCATAACATCAATAAACATATACATAATCATATATCCATGTACATTATATCATAATAAAATCAAGGGACAAAGAGACAAATCATGTTGGATATGATGCCAATATGGGCACTTTATTGTTAATATTAGAATTATCTTATTTTGTTTTTTATTATCTTGTGATGTTTATTTAATTCATTTATGTTCTGGATTATGTTTTTGTCAATTTTGGAAACTTTTTGAGAACTTCCTAAAAAGTAGCTAAAAGTGCCATTTAAAGTTCTGTTCACTAAATTCATACTTAACTGACCTTGAATCTATATCCATTCATCTCCAATACATTAGGTAAACTTTATAAAGATTATTTAATTGAATTTAATATTATTTTAGTCAATTTACTACTTTCTATGGATTTGGGGTACATAGCTAGTCTAATGTTTCTATGTTATTTACTTGTTAAGAAAGACATCTTGCATGATGACCTTATCTTATCATTGAGTCAAACTTTTATTATTACATTAAAATTATGTTATATTAGTATATTTTTGTTTAAATTAATAATAAATAAATTTATTAATTTAGGATTCACTTGTCATAAACTATCATGCAATTTATTTGTAATTGGCTAGTTTTATCCCTTGTTACTAAAGAATGGTGCAATAGTCTAGATCCATAGTTATTCTTGAAAAATATTTTTGCATATTTTTATCTTTGATTTTTTATTTTAGGTATTAAAAAATGAAAACAATAAATATTTAGTATATCAATTTAAATTTAAATTTATGAATATATAGTCATCAATCACACTTATGGCACTACTAAATTAACAACTAATAATTCTAGGACAAATTGGGTGATATATACCTTCATTTTTAGATTAAATCAAAGCTGATTTTCACTCTCTTCATACAATAAAAAACATATTTTGATATCATATCCTTGTTCAATAAAGGTTTATAATGGTTTTAATCGATTATAAGGAGAAACATGGCTTATATGAATTCTACTTCTATGAAAATTCCCATTTTCAAAGGTGAAAACTTTGAATATTAGAGAAATTAGTTGAAAAGAATCCTTGTTTGGAAGGGAGTTTTAGATAATGCTCTCCATGGATAAAAACCACCTAGAGATTGGAATACTTTGACACAAGATCATAAAATAACAAAAAATTATTGAATAAAAAGTTGATGCACAAGCTTTCTTCTATCTTTAGAGTGTCATAGACCCACACATCTATCCAAGAATTGTTGGATGCAAAAATGTACATGAGGCATGAAATAATTTGGAAACTAAATATGTTTTTGGGCATGTTGGAAATCATTTTTTTGTAAAATATTATGCATGCATTTTTTATATCTTTTAACTTGCATAAATTTGAGCTTGATATGTTATCATTTGGCATGAAACATTCAATTGTTGTTTCCATAAGTTTGCATACTTGAGGGTTAATTATTTTGAAAGTCATATGAAATAAAATTCATATATTGAATATTATACATATATTCATTTAATACAATGAATATTAAGGAAGTTTCTTGGTGTAAAAATTCATTATTTTATATTTTTAGTGTTTTAAAAATTAGTCATATTAGTAAGAATTGTGGAAACTTTTGGTTTTTGAATGGAAACAAAGTTCTAGATGTGTAGTCTATGGCATAACATTTTAGTCAAAAATGATTCTTATGAACACAAGTAATATAAGGAATAGATAATTTCATTATGATTTATATGATTTGAATAGCAATCTTGGTTTTTAAACTAAGGTAGTGTTAGATCCATTCAAGCTGTTGAATTTATATGCATAACTCATGTAATATGATTTTCTCAACATTTTAAGTGGATAAAGATTAATTTATTTTAATGAATATATTCATATTTCTTGTTGAATATCATATGAACATTTGATTGGAATATTTACACTTGGTAAAGAATGGTGACTATGACTTCAAATTCATGTGGATTATAGTTAGAGTAGTTTAAAAAAGTTGCTTTATTGAAAATTTCTATAAAGTCGATGTTCAAATATCTAGGCAATATTCATATGTTTTGATAGTTTTCAATTATGGTGATAAATGTGCATGAATAAGACATTTGTTTATGTTTTCAAAAATGTGACTACATTTGAATTTTGAGTTCTTATTTTGAAATTATTTCAATAGCATGTCAGGATCAACCCTGGACTCCCATGATTTAGGGAGAAATGTATGGGGAATAAATAGTGTCAAATAGAGTGAAGGTACTCTTTCATGAGGTAGCTCTCATGAGATTAATTTTCATGGTTGTAGGGATGCTAATAATTTTCTTAGCTTCTCAATTGTGGAACTCATGTTTCAATTCACTTTGATGTATTTGAACATATTTTATGTAACTTGATTGATAATATTCCTTCATATTCATTGAATTTTTATGGTACATACAAAGGTTTTGGGAGATTTCATCCTTATAGATAAGTTACTATAGGTGAATCTTCCCAATGGATGCACACTGGAATAGAATCTATTCCACATGGTGCCCCTTTACCTAATTAACCTAAAAATAATACCAAGTTTATTTAGCTAGATCATTCTTCGGCATAGATTAATAGGCATTATTCACCTGTACTTGATAATCCTACCTCTTCCAACATGAAATGTGATAGAATTCCAACATATCAGCCCTTGGTGACTCATGTGCTAAATAAAGTCAAATTGGAGGTTGATGATAGCTAGAGAGACATATATTTGATTGCATTCCCTACCACTTCAATGGAGTACATTGAGTACCAAATGGATAAGAGTGTTCTATTGATCAATTTAACGTGATTCTTAGTGACATTTCTCTTATTTGATGGATTTTTTCACTTATTTTGTTGATACATTAGTACATTATTGATATGGTACTTTACTTTTTTGAATTTGTCAATAGTTAATTTTTGGTAGTGATGTATTTTATTTTTCATATAAATAGTAATTTTTTAGTATATTATACTTAATTTTGATCATTTTGGATAAATTCTTCTTATGGAATATTAATGTTAGGAGTTTTAAGTTATTTTGAATGTTAGCATTTATTGATTATTTAATGTATATTAGATAGATAATTTTAAAATTTGATGTCATAATGAGTCAAGGTCCCCCACTTGATTGATTTTATAAATTGGACTAATTCATTATTAAATCTCTTGGACCTTATTAAAGTAAAATTATAAATTTAAGTTATAAATTTATAAAAATTTAAAGTAAATAATTGAATTTAAAATTCAATTAACTCTAATGACAATTGACTAAAAGTTAGTTTTTACTTGATTCATAACCATCTTAAGGAAGAATTAATTTAAAAAGAGACTGAAGACACAAGACAAAAGGGAGAAACACATAGGTATCAAAAGCTCTTATAAGTTTGAAATTTTTATATTTTATTCTTCTTCTTCTATGTAAGCATATCTAAGATTGGATAATCATGTGTAGATAGACCAAACAATGTATTCTCTAACAGTGAATTAATCTACTTGAATAACATAGGTTTATCAAGGTTTCTTGATTTATTCACAACTTACTATCTAAATATTATTAAATATTAATACATTTTATGAGTATAAAATTGTATCGTATGTGTGAAACTTTTTATACTTGACTTAGATAATGATGAATACATCATATTTTGTGACAAATTGTTAATCTATATAGTGTATGTTAATTTTCACTTGAATATCAGTTTTATTTAGAATTGTTTATGGTGTCTTAATAAATTCATATTTATTTCCTCTAAGTCAACTCTTGTTCCAAGTCTCATAATTTTTATTAATTTATGTTATAGTTAGACTTTGATTTCTATTTTAGAACCATTTGTTTAATTTTTTTATTTTAATTACATTTTTTTAATATTAATTATTTAATTTTCATTTAAGTAGTTTTTTTTTATAGATTAAGTTTACATTTTTATTTTCTTAAATTCATTACTTATTGGTATTTGATTTTTTCAACAAGTTTTAGTTTCTATTTTCTTGGTTCTTTCTTAGTTTGTAGTCTATTTTTTGTTGTTTATTTATTATTTCTAGAATAGTTTCATTTCTTAGTGAGGTTGGTATTATATTCCTTTTGTGTCTTTTTATTAATTTTCTTTATTATTATTTTTTTTTATCTTATTTCAGTTATAAATTGAATAGATAATTAGACATAGTTGTTATTTTATTAGTTATTTCTTAGTTCCCAATTTAAATTTTAAGGGGATTATGGAATGTAAAACCCTATGTTGCTAAAGTTCTAGAATAATAAATTAGGGAATAAATATCCAATAATTATAACCTTTGATTTGTATAATAATTGACTTTTTAAATTATTATATAAATATAAAATGAACTATAAGATATGTACTTAACTAGAAATGGATTGAGATAAATGAATGAAGGCTATAAATTGGTGTAGGAACTATGCTAGGCATCATGAATAAGAACCATAAGTCATAAACCCTCCTAAATAATAACATAATCCCCTAGATGGTAGCACATTATGTTAGTGTCTTTTGTACTGTGATAGTGTCCTTTTAAAAGTAGGGATAATGAAATTTTGGGTGTACCTTCACCTGGTTCGAGGGAGATTATGCCTTTATATATGGATGTTAGTTCATTGTTTGTTCCTTATTTTAACTGATGTTAATGCCAAACCCTAGGCCTCCATGTTTATTAGGTTATTTTAAGATCACAATTATAAAAGTGTGTCTTTGTCATGATAGAATGGATGTGACCTCAATACCCCATGTGTTGAGTGTTGTCTACATATCAATACCTCAAAAGGGGATCAATTCCAATGTAGTTCTCCAAATCTAAGTGTTGGTGCAAGTTTAAATAAATGCTAGTATGAGTGTTTCGAGTGTGACTTGAGATTGTAAATCTAAGTAATCTAAGGTTTGGGTTATTGTATATGGGTGTATACAAAAGTAGGGAAAAATAACATCAATGACCTTAATTTGCAAAACTATTTCTAAGTTTATTTGAGTATTTGCATTTTAATTCCATCTAGTGGATAAGTAAATGAAAGTGGTGTATATATAGCATTTTGATGCTTATCAAGATGTGAATAGGTCTAGGCCAACCTTAGGAGTGCTTTGGGGAATATAAATATATTTTTTGTGGGATTAAGGAGAAAAAGGACACTAACATGGTCCCTAGGTCAGTAGTCCAGTGTGTTAACATCTAAAGGGTCACACTAATGTCCAAGTGGTAGAAGTTAGTAATAAAGTGGATTGGTTGCCTAAGGTATGGCTTGATAGGACCGAAACTCCCCAAAGCTCTGACACAACTTGTTAGATTTAAGAGCACACATGATTACCAATGTATAAGCAACTTAAACATGTGGAAATACCAGAAGAACAAATAACTATCAATGAGAAAACACACAGAATATGAGAGGCAACACACAATTGTATTCAACTCATTACAATAAAGATATCACACTCTTCTTCCACCTCTGTGAGGCTTCCTCCTCAAGGGCTACAAGTAATCTTCCCACCTGAGTAATCTTCTCTCATAGGTCACAACACACAGCTAACACAAGCTATTGTTCACCTCATTGTACATCTGTACAATCGAGTACACAACCGTACTCTAAGTAGATCTCTCCATGATCCTACTGATGTATTGCTGTCACCTTGGATCTAGCTCCCCCACTGATCTCCTTTCTGACCCTCGCATACACACACCTCCCTGCAGATCAAACCTGATCTTACTTATACATACATGGGGAATCCTACTTGATTCTACCATGGGAAGAACTCTCCAAGCTTCACATAGCTCTTCTCCAAATTCTCCACTTAACAATACAGCCCATGAGTCTATTATATAGATCTCATGCATACACTGATTAGACTTGCGGCTCAAGACTTTGAATAAGCCTTTAACATGCAAACTCCGCATTCACTTAACTGACTATTCGTCAACAGCAGTTCAGACTGCCACAGGTGACTGACATCAGTCCCTGCCTTCCTGGAGGTGACCAACGCCAGCTGATCACCTACCGATGCTAGTTTCCCTTCTGCGTCCCCTGACCAACATCGGTGTGGCCTAATGATGTTGGTGACTGCATACGCTAGAAACCCTCTTGTTTGCCTTAAGGTGTAGCTTTTAGCTCCACACCCTAACAATCTCCCACTTGGAGATAAAGAGATGCACCTGTACCCAAAACTAGTACTCTATCTAATCTGCATCTTGGCTTGTATTCCTCTTCAAGCTCCCACTTGAGGACAACCCACCACACTCCTTGTGGTGATAAACTTGTGCCTAATTTTCTTCATTCTCATTGTACCATCTTCTACCTTGCTATACTCCCACTCAAACAGCAACCCCTGTGAGTAACCTGTAATCAACAAACACTTAACAGATCTGGGACATCTGTTATTCAAACTCGCTCTGAGAACGTCCAACCTCACTCTGATACCAGTTGTTAGGGGGTGGGAATCCAAGAACAAACACACCTATTCTGATTCCTCCTGTTAGGATCTTGCTCCTCAGAAAGAGCACAGTATGATTACCAAAATATAAGCAATTGAATATGCAGAAATACCAGAAACACAAGTAACTAGAATTCACCAATAACACAGAATATGAGAGACAATACACTATATTGTATTAACACTTTACAGAAAAGAATACAATAAAGATCCGCCACACTCTTCCACCTTACAGAGGTTTCCCACGCCTCAAGTGTACAGTAATTCTTCTCACACACACTCTCCTACACAAAAATGGTCCCAACAACCAACTCACACATAGAATTGGTGTTCACCTCACCAACCAGTCAGTAATAACCCTGCCGGTACACCAAGCACTCTATAGCACTTCAAGTTGATCTCCCATGAACCTGCAACCTACAATTCAATAGACCAAACTTACATGTAGATCTCCTATGAGCTTGCAACAACCTGCAACTCAATGATCTTACAACTAGAAGGAACTCTTCCTTTCTATCTCATCCTTAAACAATACATGCCAATGGGTCTATAAATAGATCCCTAACTTAAACAATAACTTAGACTCTTAATTTAGACAATTATCCTCGCAGCTCAAGACTCTAACTAGTCTTAACATGCAAACTCTTTGTTCACTTAACTAATTGTCCATGCAACGAACAGTTTTGGAACACACAGGCGACTGACGCCGGTCCCTGCTTGCCTGGTTCTGCCGACGTCGGCTGACTTCCTACCATCACCGGTGGCCTTTTGCACTGGTCACGACCGACGCCGGTCTTGCTGCCAATGCCGGTGCTCCTGGATCTCAGTAACCTTTGTTCCTTCAGTTTGCAAAGAGTTGAAGCTTTTAGCTCCACAACCTAACATGGCTTAGTGATACTTTTGGTATATTTGGGAGTGGGTTGGACCTATAATAAAGATGGAAAAGGATTAAAAGATGCCCTAAGATAGGTCTAAGGATAATCTAAGACAAGGTGGTCTTAATTGACACTCATTGCACTAAAATGACATTTTAGATGACAACATTTCCACCCCATTTATTCTATAAATGTAACAAATTGAAATGACTAGGATAAATTAAAATAAACATACCTAGACTTACCTAAGAGGTGAAACCCATGAACTTGGGTCTGAGTCTATGAAACATGCTCCATTGTGTATCCTAAAAATGAATCATTCCTTACTTAAGATACATCAAAATAAAAGACAAAATTGAGTAAAGAGATGAGATAATGAGGAAAGGAATTAATACAACTCATTGGGTACATAAACCAATGATAAAACTTGGTGATATCATGTTTGTGTATATGGTGATTAAATGGTAAATAACTTGGACTAAGTTGAGTCTTGATCAATCCTAATGTGTGTGGCTCAAGAAATCAAGTTGGCCTTGATTACATCATTTCCCACCCTTTCTTGGTGGATCACAATATGTGAATAACTTATATTGGAATGATGGCTTGTCCAACCCTCCTATGTAGGTGGCTTAAGAACTTAATTAGGCTATGAATCCATCATTACCTACTCATGTGTAGTAGATGCATCTAAAAATAAATTTATTTAATGTAATTAAAGTTTTGTGATGTAATTAAAATTACATAGGATGTATTTGGGGCTACTCAAACACTTGGGAATGTATCTCAGGGACTATCAACAATGCCAACTATTGTAGATAATATAAGGAATCAATATGGTGTAAAAATGGTGTCTAGAGTAAAAAATTGTATAAATACATGGATTTTCCATTCCATCTAAGATTACTAGTGTCAAACTAAACATATGGGAACAATGTGATATACACATGCCCCCAAATTTGATATTTGTGTATATGGATCCTAGACTAGGCCATAATAATCTATGTCTAAGTATCTAAAATTGAAATGGGAGCTATAATGTTGTTTATGATGCCCCAAATCTAAAAAAACCTATGTAATTCTATGTATAACTAAGAATATCTGATAACCTATGATTGAAATTATGCAAACCTAGACTGTACCTATTATACTTTTCTAGTAATTCTAGATTTTTCTATTTTTGGGGATACTAGATAGTAATATGATATCTTGGATAGTATTTCATTATTATAGTTTCTTCCATGCCATGTTATTTATCAACTATGTTATTTCTATGTAACACTGAGACTAATCTATATGTTACTATTTTTCATTATGTTCTCTTGAATCTAGGCTCTATATTTTGTGTCTACATGTTGAAAACTATGTTTTAAGTGTATTAGGATGGATTGATCTCTATGATAAACCCCTATTAATGACCCATATTTTAATGATTTTTATTGATCCTCTACAATAACTATCCTCAAAATAAAAGTTATGCATCATGTGTGTTAGAATAAAAACATATGATATCTACATGATAAACCAATATAATGTGTATACATGACATTTAAATGTAAAAATAATGTAGGCATAAGTTGGTAATGTATGATGTATGTTATATATAACATTCATAAGGTTATCAAGATATATATATATATATATATATATATATATATAACAATGTAATTATGTATATGAATAATAAATCTAAGTAAACTACCTAGGGGGATGAGGCATTATGTCCATCAAGGCACCCCAAGAGGAAGGGTAGATGCATGAGGTCCCTCATGGCATCATAAACTAGATGTGATTGTAACAAGTAGGAGACAAGTCTCATGGCCATGACATATACATGAAAGAATACATATAAACACATGAGGCACAAAAACTAGGCCAAGGGGCCATAGTACAAGGGATATAGGCACATGTCACTAAGTTTGAGTAAGCAATACATACAAGGACATGTTCAAATGTCCACATACAAAAAATGAAGCAAGGTTAGATTAGAGCCACATGGAAGGACATGTTCAAATGCCTGAATACACAATCAAAAAGGAACATATAAGGACATGGGCACATGTCTAAAACATACACATGATGAAAGGAATTGGTCTAGAGCCATAGAATAATTGCATATGAATTTTTTTTTGAGTAGATGTAAAATCAAAAAGACATAATCAAATCTAAACTAGTAAATCTAGAAGTGAAAGTATGCATAATCATGTTGCATAAATTCATATAAGAGAAAATATGTACATAATCTAAGTATATAATAGTGGTAGTTAGAAAATAATATATGTAGTTTAGGATGATCAATATCAAGACATAATCAATGCTAAATCTTTGATGTGGAGTATAGAATGATATAACCTAGCAAACCAAAAGCTATGTAGTATGATGCCCCGAATAGTAAAAGGTGTCAATGTTGAATCTATGTATGTGCCCCTAAAGGGTAGATAGTAGAAAATTTGGATATTTTTAGAGGACCTGAGTCCTATATTAATCTAAAAACACTCAAAATAAATCAGTGAAACATGTATGTATGATAAAAATAACTGTTGGAAATTTGGCCTGCCAAGGCCAAATTCCAACCCCTACAACTAAAACATTTTCATGGCACCCACGTAATATTTTACATGATTCTGTCTTGAGTAATGATGTCTCCTATTTTATTCTTGAATTCATTTGAACACTCATAGAGATGTCATTAATTCTATTTGTGATCACCATATCTCCTAGATGTCTTAGGTCCTTAGGTGATGTGCTTGATCATCATAGTGTTTATTGACTATCAACTAAATGGAGTATGTCTTGGTGTCTTGTCATTGTGATGATTCTATTTCAATTGGTGTCAAGTATCATCATGATTTTTTATAATGTTTTGAGGCCTTTGATAAATAATTCAAGTGATCTTATGATCTAGATACCCTTGATGGAGAATTATGAGGTGGTAGTTGATAACTCACTATGAATTTCTTTGGTATATTAAGTATATTAAAGTATGAAATGAACTATAATATTTGAAGGTGTGATGAAGACATATAAAAGCCTCATTGAATCCTTTTAATAAATCTATAAGGTATTCTTCATGATACTCATTGACAATTCTCTTTGTGAAGCTATGTATATTACCTAAAAGAGAGGTTTTGAGTCCTTAAATGATAAATTTGAGTCAAAAGGCCACTAAATAATTAATAATTAATTTAATCACCTTCATATTCATGTCATTTCTTTAATTAAAATGTCTTATGGTTTGAAAATGTCTCCTCAATAAGTCTAAAGCATTATTTGGCCTCTAAAGATTTCTCATGTGTGAAATATACCCCAGTTTGATCTCTAAAGACTTATTAATTATTTTAATATGACCTTTGACTCATATTTTTACTCATGTTACCCTAAAGTGGTGGTTTAAAGCTTGAAGTATGGAGAAAATGTAGGAGAAATAGTATTTTCATGTATTTTTTACAAGATGTATGGATTTGTACAAACTTTTCCATATAGTAGAGGTTAGTAGGTTGTAGATGGAGTCATGATAGGTGTTTTAGAGAATATTCATGGCAATAATGTTCAATGTAGGCTCAAAACTAGTTCTCTTAATCCATCAAGCTCCTTTTGAGCTTGAGCTAGTCTTTTAGGTTTTTAGATAGTATGTCCATGAGTATCAAGATATAGGATTTTGGGTAGAGGAAGGAGTCTTAGAGATCTTCCATATTTTGGAATTTGTATTCATTTTAGATATTTCTCCCTTATTAACAATCTTTAATAGGGTAAAGTACTCACAATGACTTCCTCATTCAAGCAAGCAACTAGTTTTCTAAGTTTTCTCCTCTACTGAGCATGGTGACAAAAAGATGAACATTTAGATAGATTTTCAAGAGTATATTCCACATTAATATATAATTATATATCCTCATCTCAAATTTGTGAAGTTTAATTATATATAAAATACAAATTAATACCAAATATATAGTCTATAGTTAAGTTAGAGTGGTTGTATGGTTCAATGGTTGATCCATGGGTGCCAAAACTCATTATGACATTGTTTGCACGTATCATTATTGTCCATTTATTCTTATTCATATTTATCACACTTCATTAAATCCTATCACAACATAGAAACCATCAATCTAACCTCAACATAAAACTTGTTTCCTATGTTGTCCTTATGAATAGTCTTTTTGGTCAAATTCAGAGCAAAAATTGAGTTGTCAGGGTACAAATGTGATTAACAAGTTTTAGAGATTGAAATGACTTGAATAAAGGAGTGAAAAAAGGTTGATATGTTTGTATAATATCAATTACCATCTTTAGACCCTTAAAATGGATTATGACACTCTGAAGAGCAAAAGACCTAATCAATCCTTATATGCTTAGAAGCTCTAATCAGGCATGTGTATTCCATGATCAAGAAAGAGTTATGATGAACATGTATGAATAATGGAACACTTCATTTTACCTCTCTACATCATCCAAGGAGTTAGAATGAGAACTATATTGAGAATTCTAGTCAACACCTTCATGGAAGCCTTGGTAGGTGAGATGATGATGAGTGTCTTGAGTGAAATATCCACCTATAACAATCCTATGAAACATAGATCTTGAGAAGGTAGATGAATTACTTGGGGGTCTAACTCAGAGTTCAAGATTACTAAATGAGGTCACCTTGACCATTTCAAGAAGCCAATAAAACTATGAAGAGTTCAAGCATGAATGGCTAAGACTATTGGGGATAAGGCAACATTAAATTTCCATTATTAGTATAAGTTAAGGTAAGTTTGAGTTGTTTAAGGTGATGTGTTATTTCTTTTTTCCATGATATTCAACACTCATGGAAAAATTAATGTTTATCCATTCTAATTGATCATACAGGGTCAATGAGGATCTTAGAGGAACTTTTTCCCTCTTAAGACCAATCTCCCATCTACCATTAGTCCATACACAGTCTAATGATCATTTATAGATATGTCTTAGAGGTGTAGGTTGAAATAGGCTTCATGAAGGAGTAGTTTAGGTGTTTTAAAACCTTAAAACTTAAGTGGAGATTAAATAAAGTACATGAGTTTCGAGAATATCATTGGTGTATTTCAAGGTCTTTAACTCACCTAAAGTTAGTATTTAAGGGCTACTTACAGTCACACAATCAAGATGCATGTGAGGTCTACTTCATGAGCTCATGAACCTATGAAGAAAACATTGAATATAGGAATAATAAAGGTCATGATCATAGTAAAATAATTAAAAAGGTAATCATGGGCATGTTAGTGCCATTTTCAAGGTCTTTTAACATCTAAGTTTCACCTCTATCCATACAAAATACATAATATCCACCTAAAATCATATGATTTCAATCATGCTCCGTGAGATAGGTGAGTTCAAGGTGATATTGTGATTAATATATGCTTTATGGATCATCAAATAGTGATAGTGGAAATATAATGGTTCATAGTATAATCAGGTTCAAGGGTTTGATGAATGGCTTGGTGGCCTATTTGGTCAAAAAGTGACCTATAGGCTCCACCCTGTAGGTCCTCTTTTGATCAAACCAAGATAAGGTGGCGTATTTCATGGTGAGCAAGAGATGTTTGAGGTAGATTAAAGGGAATAAAATAGTTCAAAAATTAATGAGAGTTAAGGATGTGATGATAATATCATAAAACCTAAGACACATAAAAAACATAGCTACACACAATCAAATACGTAAAACATAGTTAAAAGGGAGTGAGCTGAAGTTTGCTTATCCTTGAAAGCTCTCGTCTAAATTGAAAGAGTATAGGATTGTGGGAATGTTTAGAGGAATTTGGACCATTTTAGGGTGTTTTATAGTTGATTTAATACTTATATATCATTCATATCTTGTTATTAATATGGACTAATCATAAATTATAGTCATGATATATTGAATCTCAAGAGACCTTGAACACATAGTCAATGCCATAGGCAGTTTTGGGAGAGTTTGTCATTTAAAATAATCTAAAAGTGTAAATGTGAATTAAAAATTGGTAAATTAGTAATTTAAAGTGGGTTAATATTCTCATTCAATCCTCAAGGTTATATTAACAATGGAAACAATCACTATTCTATCACAAAGCATCAATAGTCAGCTAACAATCATTCATGGGACCAAATAAGCTATTGAGAAGTTTGAGGGTAAGACAAATAGTTGAGAATACATAAAATGTCTTGAGATAATAAAATATTATGGTAAGTGTCTTCAGGTACTCTATTAGGTAGGTAACACTCATCTTTCAAGACAACATGCCCTTGAGGGCTAGTTTAAGAAGAGAGACCTTAAATAGGCCTATGTATTAAGATTGGTGGCATCCATGCATCTTAAGTGGTTTTGAAGATATAAGAGTATATTATAAGAAGTTTATAAATTTAATATAGGATGAGTAACATAATTTTATCATAGTAAATCTCAGGTTATGAAATAAAAGTTACAAAACTTAGTCACTAAGAATTAGGAAGATTGGATTGTCAATAAACCCTAGGCAGACAGATGAATGCATAAGAGGTAGAACTTATGGAAAATATTGGAATTGGTAATATTTTACAAAATAATATCATGATATCTATTGACACTGGAAAGTGCACCCTGCGGCAGGAAAGTGGATTCCTGCCCTCTCCCCGCAATATGGAAACCCCTCTCTCGCCTGTGGGACGGTGAAGCAGGAGAGGAGAGTCTCTAGATATGGGCTAGTTCCCTCTGATGTATCTTGTTTGTTTCAAGTAGAAAAAAAATATAGGTATATAGGTATACTGGGGGGGATGAAAAGAGATAGAGAGAAATCATGAAAACAAATAGCCTACTCTAAAAGAGGTGATACACCAAAAACAGGTTGACCTTCCACATCCACACTCAGGATCAGGGAAAAACATACATACACTCAGATCTGGCAGAAAAGACCAGGTCTCTGGGATGATAGGGAGGTTCTTATGGAAAACACAAGAAACAGGGACTCACCAAGGTGCTGATAAATACACACTGTAAGTGACCTCACCTATTTTATACCTCCAAAATAAAACTCTACTCCTGGCAGCAGCAGACAGCGACACTTTGTAGATCATAGGTTTGTTGGTGTTGAACCTATGAGAGCATCAAGAGACAATGACTGGACACATATTAACATTCAATGCATACATAGAAAGATCCATCCAAACAAAGGTAAAACTATCTTTTATTGATTCAGGTGGAAAATTTGGAGAGCAGTGCTCTTTACAAAAGTGGGGAAGATCATCTTGATAAATGAACAAGTCTGTGTATTTATACCAGAAGAGCCAAGAGAAGTCAATTGAGAAGAGTGAAAAAACACTATAGCTGATGTCACAATTCTACCAAGACCATGCTTGTTGCCTCATTTTACGCGTTGCTCTTCTCCTCCGACGGTTGGGTGGGTTTTTTCTTGTGCATTGCAAGTGATTTTTACCACCATCTATTGTGGGCAGCGAATTTGCTGCCTACTGCATGTACTGCATGTAGGACTTCTGCCGACGTCGGCCGATAAGCTGTCGACTGCAGCAGTTTTGCCAACATCGGCCTATGTAAGCTACTGACAGTGGTAGATTTGCCAATGTCAGCCGACGTTAGTGGCCTTTTCTCTATCGGCGTTGTGGGTGGTGATTTTGCCGCCCTCTGCATCGCATGTAGGGGGTCTCTGTTTACCTGCCCATGTTTTGGGCAGTGATTTTGCCACCCTCTGCATTTTGTCTGCCCTCTTTTTTGCCTAAGTGTCAAATGCTCCAGTTTTTTCCCTTCTTCTTGTGAACGTTTGAAGACTCTGCCTCTTGTTACCGTAAATGCCAACAAACTAGGCCAATGAGCCAATGCTCTGAAACAGAGCTGTCGAACCTTGAAGGCAGACCTTACAACTTGAAATGACTAGCCATGCAAAGCAGGTGTAGAAGGTGACCAAGATTTTGCCTGAAAGACAAAATTGGGTCAACAAATTGGTGACTCATGGGGGAAGCGTGCCTGCTATGCTTAGAACCCAGTTGCCTTGCATATCCATTGGGTGCGGAGTCGGATGGTAACTTTGAAGATAGTTCACAACAGCTCAAAAGATTTCGGAATCAAAATATACAAAATTTACCTCCACATGCAAAGGGAAACACACAAGACTAAAAACAACTAACTGTGCAAACTGCACTTAGGGAAAGCGGGAGAAAAACAATTGAAAGCAAACTATTATGTACAGCTAACTAGGAATGTTCGCATCCCTCCTGGATCGAAAGGAAAATTTCTTAAGTCCCCTTCCTGGCAAAGAGACTTATTGTGGCAAGCAAGTAGCTGAAAGAAAATGAGATTTGGTGACTTGCTCTTCTTGCCTGTCACCTGAGTTGGCTGGAAACTGAGGGGATCAAAATCAAACATGCCTCCAATATATACGTATTCTAATTATTCTGGGAGGCTTGTTGGATGATGGTCCTTCAAATAGGTTCTCTCCACTAAGAAATCAATGGTTGCCGACTCATCACCATAAGCCTTCTGATTTGCACAATTCTTCTACAATGTATCATGGTCTGATTTGTTTCCTTCTGCCTCGCTGCAAACTTTGTTAGACTCATCCTCTACTTCTTCGTGGCCTTCTTGAAGAAATTTTACTGTGGTGATGTCTAAAAGGGGCTCACAAAATGATTGCTCATCCCACAAGACTTCACTTTCTTGTTTAAAGCTTAGTTCTTCAAGGCATTCCTCCAAAAAGATGAACTTCTCCTTTTCCTCTTTCCTGATCAGGTTCTCTAGATTTTCAAAAATATTCTCCTGATCCTCCTCTAACTCTGGTTCTTCAATGTAGTCATCTTCATCAAAACAACAAGGAAGTTCATCGAACAGAGGAGAAGGGATCTTACCATGCATTTGTTCATCTTCAAATTTTTGGAACATATGCATATACGCAAGGCCTGCATCTTCTTTACTGCTGATAAGGTCTTCACAAGGAGCATCAATGACAATTTCTTCTTCGTTGTCACTCATAACAGCCTCCTAAAGGACTGCAGATTGGATCTTTTGTTCCTCCCCTACCTCTTGCAAAATAGGATCTTCCTCGAGAAGGGATGAAGTGGAGAAAACATGTGGGAGAGGGGGCAGCCCTTGAGCTAGAATTGAATGATTCTCATCTCTCCATTTAATCAGTACTTCATCTATATCAGGCACGGCCTAATAACTCTCTTGGAAATGTGTAGGTGGGGTGTGTTTAGGCATGAAATGTGTTTTTTGGTCTGAACCGTCCACCACACATTGGCTGAGGAATTTCTTTTTAGACTCCAACTCTGTAATTCTCCTACTCAGATCTTCTTGAAAAAGCTTTTCCTGGAGCTGCCAGCATCATCACAGGCAGGCACAGCTTCAGCTTCTTCAAGGTTTTGAGAAAAACCTTGCTTTTCTTCTTCTATTTCTTTACTGCCCCATGATTCCACTATCTTCCCCCAATTCAGGATCTTTGAATTTGAATTCTGCTCCTGTGAACAGGCAGCAACTTTGTTCTCCACGGGGTCCTGAGGCTCTTTCGCAAGGTCTAAAAAAATTAACTCCCTTTCAAGGAGTAGCTTCATTCTAGCCTCTAAGTTTTCAATTTGTCTGGCTAGGTTTTCTTGGAAGAATATTTCTTGGAGGTGGCTAGCATGATGTTCTTCAAAGCTCTGAGCTGGTCCTTAGCATTCTTTCCTCCAACTTGGAATTTGCACATCATGCTGGAAAACTTGGGGAGGCTGAAGAATGTAAGGAAAACACTGTTGGTGCATTGGAGGAGCCTCTAGAAGAGGGACGTACTGGCTGGTGGTACTTTTCTCAATGGAAGAACCCTGATCTAAGGAGTTGAAAAGATTGATTTTCATGGGAGGTTGTTCTAATACCCTCTGGTGTTGGAAGGCCAGGCGCATGGGATTGGAAGGAGCAGTATTTGATGAGTTGGAGTGAGCAAGTGCAATTTGGTAAAATGGATTTGGTGCAAAAGAGGGGGTTTTCTTTAGGGTAGGAGGGGGCATGCAAGGCTGGTTGCCTTGAATAGATGGATTTCTCCATTTTCTAACCTCCTCCTTCATGGACTGCAAGGTTTGTGTTTGCCTAGACAAGCACTCCTCTTTATACATCAGCTCCTGCTGATACTTGTGCTGCTCTTCCAGCCTGTCGATTTCCATTATTTGCTTTTCAAAATCCAATGCCATCTCCCTTATAGTTGTAGGGCAACTGAGAGAGCTACTTGAGGGGATTCCATAAATATTTTGAGCCTGGTCGATATTATATGAAGGAGAACAAAATCCATGATTTTGTGCAAAAGAAGTATACATACAAGAAATGGATGATTTTTGGTGGCACCAGGTTGCTTAACCACCAAATTTGCTTCAGAGTCACCAGATGCTGAAGGAACTTGATTTGTTGTAACAGGACCAGCATCAACCCTGAAACTTTACTGCGTTGGAAACTGATAAAATTACAGTCCCACTGGGCATGCCAAAATTGTTGACGCTGGAAAGTGCACCCTGTGACAGGAAAGCGGATTCCTGCCCTCTCCCCACAACATGGAAACCCCTCTCTTGCCTGTGGGATGGTGAAGCAAGAGAGGAGAGTCTCTAGATATGGGCTAGTTCCCTCTGATGTATCTTGTTTGTTTCAGGTAGCACAAAAATATAGGTATACTGGGGGGGATGAAAAGAGATAGAGAGAAAGCATGAAAACAAACAGCCTACTCTAAAAGATGTGATACACCAAAAATAGGTTGACCTTCCACATCCACACTCAGGATCAGGGAAAAACATACATACACTCAGATCTGGCAGAAAAGACCAGGTCTCTGGGATGACAGGGAGGTTCTTATGGAAAACACAAGAAATAGGGACTCACCAAGGTGCTAAGAAATACACACTGTAAGTGACCTCACCTGTTTTATACCTCCAAAATAGAACTCTACTCCTGGCAACATCAGACAACAGCACTTTGTAGATCACAGGTTTGCTGGTGTTAAACCTGTGAGAGCATCAAGAGATAATGACTGGACACAGATTAACATTCAATGCATACATAGAAAGATCCATCCAAATAGAGGTAAAACTATCTTTTATTGATTCAGGTGGAAAATTTGGAGAGCAGTGCTCTTTACAAAAGTGGGGAAGATCATCCTGATAAATGAACGAGTCTGTGTATTTATACCAGAAGAGCCAAGAGAAGTCAATTGAGAAGAGTGAAAAAACACTGTAGCTGATGTCACAATTCTGCCAAGACCATGCTTGTTGCCTCATTTTGCACGCTGGTCTTCTCCTCCGGTAGTTGGGCAGGTTTTTTCTTGTGCACTGCAAGTGATTTTTGCCGCCATCTATTGTGGGCAGCGAATTTGCCACCCGCTGCATGTACTGCATGTAGGACTTCTACCGACATCGGCTGATAAGCTACTGACTGCGGCAGTTTTGCCGATGTCAGCCTATGTAAGCTGCCGATGGCGGTAGTTTTGTCGACATCGACTGATGTTAGTGGCCTTTTCTCCGTCGGCGTTGTGGGCGGTGATTTTTCCACCCTCTGCATCGCATGTAGGGGGTCTCTGTTTACCCGCCCATGTTTTGGGCGGTGATTTTGCCGCCCTCTGCATTTTGTCTACCCTCTTTTTTGCCTAAGTGTCAAATGCTCCAATTTTTTCCCTTCTTCTTGTGAACGTTTGAAGACTCTGCCTCTTGTTACCGTAAATGCCAACAAACTAGGCCAATGAGCCAATGCTCTGAAATAGAGCTGTCGATCCCTGAAGGCAGACCTTGCAACCTGAAATGACTGGCCATGCAAAGCAGGTGTAGAAGGTGACCGAGATTTTGCCTGAGGGACAAAATTGGGTCAACAAATTGGTGACTCACGGGGGAAGCGTGCCTACTATGCTTAGAACCCAGTTGCCTTGCATATCCATTGGGTGCGGAGTCGGATGGTAACTTTGAAGATAGTTCAAAACAGCTCAAAAGTTTTTAGAATCAAAATATACAAAATTTACTTCCACATGCAAAGGGAAACACACAAGACTAAAAACAACTAACTGTGCAAACTGCACTTAGGGAAAGCGGGAGAAAAACAACTGAAAGCAAACTATTATGTACAGCTAACTAGGAATGTTCGCATCCCTCCTGGATCGAAAGGAAAATTTCTTAAGTCCCCTTCCTAGCAAAGAGACTTATTGTGGCAAGCAAGTAGCTAAAAGAAAATGAGATTTGGTGACTTGCTCTTCTTGCCTGTCACCTGATTTGGCTGAAAACCGAGGGGATCAAAATCAAACATGCCTCCAATATATACGTATTCTAATTGTTCTGGGAGGCTTATTGGATGATGGTCCTTCAAATAGGTTCTATCCACTAAGAAATCAATGGTTGCCGACTCATCACCGTAAGCCTTCTGATCTGCACAATTCTTCTGCAATGTATCATGGTCTGATTTGTTTCCTTCTGCCTCACTGCAAACTTTGTCAGACTCATCCTCTGCTTCTTCGTGGCCTTCTTGAAGAAAGTTGACTGTGGTGATGTCTAAAAGGGGCTCACAAAATGATTGCTCATCCCACAAGACTTCACTTTCTTGTTTAAAGCTCAGTTCTTCAAGGCATTCCTCTAAAAAGACAGACTTCTCCTTTTCCTCTTTCCTGATCAGGTTCTCTAGATTTTCAAAAATATTCTCCTGATCCTCCTCTAACTCTGGTTCTTCAATGTAGTCATCTTCATCAAAACAACAAGGAAGTTCATCAAACAG
The DNA here is from genome assembly GCA_037957365.1 of Torreya grandis. NCBI lineage: Eukaryota > Viridiplantae > Streptophyta > Pinopsida > Cupressales > Taxaceae > Torreya > Torreya grandis. Next base: position 1,671,553 of record JARHVA010003025.1, read on the forward strand.
AGGAGAAGGGAGCTTACCAAGCATTTGTTCCTCTTCAAATTGTTGGAACATATGCATATACGCAAGGCTTGCATCTTCTCTACTGTTGATAAGGTCTTCACAAGGAGCATCAATGACAATTTCTTCTTCGTTGTCACTCATAACAGCCTCCTGAAGGACTGCAGATTGGATCTTTTGTTCCTCCCCTACCTCTTGCAAAATAGGGTCTTCCTCGAGAAGGGATGAAGTGGAGAAAACATGTGGGAGAGGGGGCAGCCCTTGAGCTAGAATTGAATGATTCTCCTCTCTCCATTTAATTAGTACTTCATCTATATCAGGCACGGCCTGATAAATCTCTTGGAAATGTGTAGGTGGGGTGTGTTCAGGTATGAAATGTGTTGTTTGGTCTGAACCATCTACCACACATTGGCTGAGGAATTTCTTTTTAGACTCCAACTCTGTAATTCTCCTACTCAGATCTTCTTGGAAAAGCTTTTCCTGGAGGCTACCAGCATCATCACAGGTAGGCACAGCTTCAGCTTCTTTAAGGTTTTGAGAAAAACCTTGCTTTTCTTCTTCTATTTCTTTGCTGCCCCATGATTCCACTATCTTCCCCCAATTCAGGGTCTTTGAATTTGAATTCTGCTCATGTGAATAGGCAGCAACTTTGTTCTGCACGGGGTCCTGAGGCTCTTCCGCAAGGTCTGAAAAAATTAACTCCGTTTTAAGGAGTAGCTTCATTCTAGCCTCTAAGTTTTCAATTTGTCTGGCTAGGTTTTCTTAAAATAATCTTTCTTGGAGGTGGCTAGCATGATCTTCTTCAAAGCTCTGAGCTGGTCCTTGGCATTCTTTCCTGCAACTTGGAATTTGCACATCATGCTGGAAAACTTGGGGAGGCTGAAGAATGCAAGGAAAACACTGTTGGTGCGTTGGAGGAGCCTCTAGAAGAGGGACGTGCTAGCTGGTGGTACTTTTCTCAATGGAAGAACCCTGATCTAAGGAGTTGAAAAGATTGATTTTCATGGGAGGTTGTTCTGATACCCTCTGGTGTTGGAAGGCCAGGCGCATGGGATTGGAAGGAGCAGTATTTGATGAGTTGGAGTGAGCAAGTGCAATTTGGTAAAATGGATTTGGTGCAAAAGAGGGGGTTTTCTTCAGGGTAGGAGGGGGCATGCAAGGCTGGTTGCCTTGAATAGATGGATTTCTCCATTTTCTTACCTCCTCCTTCATGGACTGTAAGGTTTGTGTTTGCCTAGACAAGCACTCCTCTTTATACATCAACTCCTACTGATACTTGTGTTGCTCTTCCAGCTTGTCGATTTCCATTGTTTGCTTCTCAAAATCCAATGCCATATCCCTTATAGTTGCAGGGCAACTGGGAGAGCTACTTGAGGGGATTCCATAAATATTTTGAGCCTGGTCGATATTATATGAAGGAGAACAAAATCCATGATTTTGTGGAAAAGAAGTATACATATAAGAAATGGATGATTTTTGGTGGCACCAGGCTGCTTAACCAGTAGATTTGCTTCAGAGTCGCCAGATGCTGAAGGAACTTGATTTGTTGTAACAGGACCAGCATCAGCCCTAAAACTTTACTGCGTTGGAAACTGATAAAATTACAGTCCCACTGGGCATGCCAAAACTGTTGACATTGGAAAGTGCACCCTGCAGCAGGAAAGCAGATTCCTGCCCTCTCCCCACAACATGGAAACCCCTCTCTCACCTGTGGGATGGCGAAGTAGGAGAGGAGAGTCTCTAGATATGGGCTAGTTCCCTCTGATGTATCTTGTTTGTTTCAGGTAGCACAAAAATATAGGTATATAGGTATATTGGGGGGATGAAAAGAGATAGAGAGAAAGCATGAAAACAAACAGCCTACTCTAAAAGAGGTGATACACCAAAAATAGGTTGACCTTCCACATCCACACTCAGGATCAGGAAAAAACATACATACACTTAGATCTGGCAGAAAAGACCAGGTCTCTCGAATGACAGGGAGGTTCTTATGGAAAACACAAGAAATAGGGACTCACCAAGGTGCTAAGAAATACACACTGTAAGTGACCTCACCTATTTTATACCTCCAAAATAGAACTCTACTCCTGGCAACAGTAGATAGCAGCACTTTGTAGATCGCAGGTTTGCTAGTGTTGAACCTGTGAGAGCATCAAGAGACAATGACTGGACACATATTAACATTCAATGCATGCACAGAAAGATCCATCCAAATAGAGGTAAAACTATCTTTTATTGATTCAAGTGGAAAATTTAGAGAGCAGTGCTCTTTACAAAAGTGGGGAAGATCATCCTGATAAATGAACGAGTCTGTGTATTTATACCAGAAGAGCTAAGATAAGTCAATTGAGAAGAGTGAAAAAACACTGTAGCTGATGTCACAATTCTACCAAGACCATGCTTGTTGCCTCATTTTGCATGCTGGTCTTCTCCTCCGGTGGTTGGGCAGGTTTTTTCTTGTGCACTGCAAGTGCTTTTTGCCACCATCTGTTGTGGGTGGTGAATTTGCCGCCTGCTGCATGTACTGCATATAGGACTTCTACCGACATCGGTCGATAAGCTACCGACCACGGCAGTTTTGCTAACGTCGGCCTATGTAAGCTACCGATGGTGGTAGTTTTGCCAGTGTCGGCTGATGTTAGTGGCCTTTTCTCTGTCAGCGTTGTGGGCGGTGATTTTTCCACCCTCTGCATCGCATGTAGGGGGTCTCTGTTTACCTGCCCATGTTTTAGGCGGGGATTTTGCCGCCCTCTGCATTTTGTCTGCCCTCTTTTTTGCCTAAGTGTCAAATGCTCCAGTTTTTTCCCTTCTTCTTGTGAACATTTGAAGACTCTGCCTCTTGTTACCGTAAATGCCAATGAACTAGGCCAATAAGCCAATGCTCTGAAATGGAGCTGTCAAACCCTGAAGGCAGACCTTGCAACCCAAAATGACTGGCCATGCAAAGCAGGTGTAGAAGGTGACCAAGATTTTGCCTGAGGGACAAAATTGGGTCAACAATATCATAATACATAACCTCTATCCTTGAATTATGAATAGCCTTTTAGACCTCTATCTTCCCTAAACACATAGGCAAGTAGACCATACAAGCAAGTAGTCTTATGGAAAAAAGGAACATAGTTGAAGTTTGAATACTTAAGGGTAGGAAAAGAAGTTGGATTAGGTAATATGGATGTATCTTGAAATTTTTTTACAAAAAATTCATCTAAAAATAACCTTAAAACCCTAAAACTCATTAAAGGCCTTTTAGGGCTAAAACCAATCTTGGAGCCTAAAATACCCACCATCACCTTGGGATACACTTAGACCCTCCTAAGAAAAGTGACACCATGATAAAGTTTAAGGGGATATTTTATATCCTATAAATTTAATTTAAAGTAGTAAAATAAAGTATGACATCCAATTTGGCTCTCAACAACTAACTCAAAACACAATCCCTAGACAATCATTCAATCTGCTTATTTTAATGCTTATATCTTTCACCATAATGAGACTTGAACCAAATGATATTATTAAGATTTGAGTTCCCATATGTACTTTATATTCATGGATAAAATATTTTTATTAAGGATATTATGTTTATGAAACATTTATAAGACTAAGTATGTCTAGAATGCATGCATAGAGCTCATAGTCAACTTATCTACGTACGTATCTTGACACACATTTTTCATCAGAACCAAAGATTATTAGGAAAGTTTAAGGGTTATATTGAATAAATATCCATGGAAAGAATTTTTTTTTGGAAGTCTGTACTTGATGAACCATCATTAATATGGTGGACCTCTAAAACCCTCGCTAAACCCTACTTTAAACTAGTATTGATAAAAGTGAATATTATTGCACTCAAACACCCACGAATCACCCTAGAAACACTTGAATCATGAATTAAAATTAGAGAGGGTCCTGACCATGGTACCATGTTTTATGAAACTAAAAGACCTATTAGAAAAGAGTGTTTTTTGGGGGATATAAGTAGAAAGAGAGGTACAAGGAAATTTAATAAGATGCCAACCATTGGAGATGTTTGTTTGGAACTCATCTTCTAAATATATTTAGTGCCTAATAATATATATATATATATATATATATATATATATATATAAATGCCTATATGAGTATTTTCCAATTAGCCAATATGCAGATGTGAAGGACAAAGTGACCTAGTCACCTATTTTGACAAGTTTGTAGGGGTTTTTTGCTTAAGAGGACCTATATCATGATTTGAATCATTTTTTAAAGTCTAAAAATAATTTTCTCATGGGTTATCATGGTTACATACAAGGTTATTATGGCCATCAAACACTAGTAGTTAGGCTACTAGGCCTAATTGGCCTAGTATACCTACTTGGTCAATCAAGTAAAGTTGAGAATGGCATAGGGAGACTATTGAATGAGTTAATTCATATTAATAATGTTATATATCTAGTATTTAAGTGGAAATTCCATGCATAATTAGTTTTTAAGTGGTAATTTCATGCATAGCTAGTCTTTAAGTGGTAATCCTTATATAATTGATCCTTAAGTGTCAATCCATATATAAATAACCCTTAAGTGGAAAATTAATAGAGTTATTTGACAAGATAAAGGCATTTCATGCTTCAATATGAGGTTGAATCAGTCAACTACATTCTCAACTACCTCTTCTCAATGCCTAACATCTCATTCAAAGATCATACAAGAACATCAAACATGGAGAGTTTTTGGAGGACTATTTGTAATTATTTGTAAATAAAGTAATGATTGAGTTAATGACAAAATTTTATTCTCTCATACATGCCATTTTATCTCTCTTATTATCTCCTCACTTTATATATATTCAATATTTTTGGCCTTGTTAAAAAAATCCCTCACTTGGGTATGAGGAAACTCTAGCATGTTTTATACTTGATATACCTCTTAGATTAATAAATAAATTATTGAAACTTCTCCATTATTTTCTTATAGTGTGTTTATAATTTTTTAGATGTGTATAAATGGTATAAATCTTCCCTTATCATATCCTTGTCACAGCTATATGTTGACTAGTTGTCTTATGCAGGTTGTGTGAAGTATCAAAGTTTGGTTATCATATTTGGACTATAATTTGGTTAAAAGGGCCTCAAGAGAATCATGTCATCTTTCACCTCTAATTTATAGTCACTCATTAATACTTTCATATGATTTTTTTTTCTTAGGATTTATGGAGATAGTGCTTTAGTCTACTTCTAGTTTATTAGTTTTGTAGGAGTCCAAGATTGAGTGGATAAGTAAAATTGGTGCATTGCCATCACTAGTATAGGTTTTCCATTTAAGTTATCTCTCTAACTATTTTAATCCCTAAATAGAAATACATTTATGAAAAGTCTTCAAAGTTGATACATCATAGGTGATAACCTCATAATCTATAGGTTTGGTCTAGTTATAGGTAAACCATAACCTATAGACCAATCCAATATTAGTCTAAGTTTGAAAGAGAGATAAATAATGTACTTCACAGGGTGTAACTTACGTTGTTAATACTTATGGCATGCTCTATGGGATAAGATTCAAGTATTGGATCATTCACATCAACATTTTGGTCTTCATAAGTAGCTTCAAGAACTCATCTTGGTCATAATTTCAAAGGTATAAATAGTTCTTGTTCATGGTTACATTGATTTTTATGTGTCTTGCGATGAGCTATGGCTACATATGGGAAATATTATTATCATCCACTACCTTATCAACATCCCTATGATCCATCCCAATTCTAATATGATCCCTATCCATCTCATTATGACCCTTATCAGCCCTACCATGACCCTAATAAACAATATGAGATCCCTTATTAGGCCTATGATACTTTTAAATACCAAGGATACCATTATAGCCATCTTTGTGAACCTTATTCACCTCCTTGTCACCCTGATTATCAATCTAATCAGCCATGGAAATCTCATGACATTCTTGATCAGCTAAACCATGTTCCAATATAGTCCATATCAAGCTTTAAATAAACCTTATTTTGCTATGAGAAAAACATGATGAACATTGACAAACAAAGGAGATATAGATAGGAAATCCTTAGGCATGAGATTGAGAGTATAAGAGATTAATTTCACCAAGCTAAGGAAGAGTAGGCATCTTTCATAGGATAAATCCATTCAAAAGTTAGTGGTGATATGCTGGACATAGGTCATTTAGTTTCAATAATTCAAGATAAGTTGGTAGTCCATGAGGGGTAACAAGTCCAATCTTACTAGTAGCATGTTACATCCTTCATTCCACATTAGTCCTATATTGAAATACCATTACCACCTTAAGAGTCTCAAACAAACATGTATCATAGCCTTCAAAATTCCTAATAATCATTGCCAACTTTGCCTACTTGGAGATCTATATAAGAGAGACCTCAAAAGGTCGAAGAAGTGTGTCTTGAGGAGGTTGAGTTTTATGTCACATAGTAGATTATGAAAATGTCTTCATCTTATAATCATTAGGGGAAGATATCCAATAAGATGATTCTTGATTTTGAGGCTCAACTTTCTTGTAAAACAACTCTTGTACCAGTTAGTGGTATCTACAAAAGTAACCCCATCCCAGTAGGAGGTTCCTCCAATCATTCCCAAGGATATAAGTGAAAAATAAAATGTTCTTGAACCTAAGTTTATGACTTAGAAACAAATTCAACAGTCAAGGGAGAGGGAAGATAGTGAAAAATAGTATGAGTTGCAAGAGATTGTTTGGATGCAAGATGGGACACGAGAAAAAATGTTTCAATTGAGAAAGAATAAGATGGTTTCCATGAACTCCTTGGTCATATGGTAGTTACACTTAATCATGATAGTTCATAAAAACTTGAAGTAGTTACAATAGATAAGTGTAGGCTAACCAATGAAGATGAGGGATAATTTGACTTTGAGAGAATTATAAATCATCAAGTTGATGTTGAATATGAAACAAATTCAAATAATAAATTAGAGATAGTAGCCTCATGATCATGATCAAAAAAGTGATATTTTAAACTATGATATGATTTATCCTACATCTTCTACTATTCAACTTGAAGAAATTCTAGTCACACATGAGCTTGGTGATAACCAATCAATGGACTTGTTTGATATCATCAATTATAGTTAGTCTTTACGTAAAGGTGATTCATGCTAGGTTGAAAGAAGTATTACCATTAAGCAAGAAGGAGTCAAATCTCTAAGAAAACCAATCCAAGAATTTTTCTTATCATAAGATGACTTGTTAGAACTTTTAAAGCAAGGATATCAACTACTTACTTCATATTCAAATGTATCTTCACTCTTGGAAGGTAAAAATGAACTCAAATGGCCACAAGAAGTCATGAAACTAGATGCAGCTATCTTAGAAGCTAAACTTGTAGCCATAACACAAGAGCCACATTAAGATATCCAACATGACCATCAAAAATTCATGAAAATGGAAGAATTAATATTGTTGATGCAAGAAAGATGGATATGGGAAGAGTATGATTGGGTGTTGGAATCACATGTACAATTCATGCACCTGAGAGTGAAACTAGAAGGCCAAGTTCCTTTCTCAAGAGGCCATGTATATGTTAATGCTCCTAGTTGTAAGTGAGAGCTATTAAGATGTGGCAATAAAACCTCATGGTACCATAGTGTTTAATCAAGTTTTCCATTTGACCTTAGAGGATAGAATCTGATATCAAGTTAGTTATTTTAGTTTTTTTTTCTTATTTTAATAAATGGACAGCATTAGTTTAGTCTATTTCCTTCTTTCTTTGTTTTGATTTTCCTTAGGTTAGGTATGTTTGCTTAGATTTAGGTGTGTTTATTTAATTATTTATATTATGTCTTATTGTTTGTTTCAATCATAAGAGGTGTCTCAAAGTTTTGCTTGTTTGGTAAAGTCATCAAAACCATGTTGTCATATTTCAAACTATAATTTCATGGAAAAATAAATGGGTTCTTTTGACCAATAGGCTGTTCAACCCCCATGAGTTACAAAAATTATTATAAATTTGGCTTGCTAAGGCCAAATGTGAAGCACTATAACTAATAACTTTTAATGGCACCCACTTAAGCCTTTACATGATGCTATCATGAGTCATGATGTCTCTTATTTACTTCTTGAAGTCACTCAAACACTCTTAGAGATGTCATTGAGTCTATTTATGATTACCATATCTCTTAGATGTCTTAGGTCCTTAGGTGATATGCTTTATCATCATAGTGTTCATTTATTATTACTTGAATGGAGTATTTATTGGTGTATTTTCATTGTCATGTTTCCATTTTAATTGGTGTCAAGTATAATCATAATTTTTGATAATTTTTGGAGGTCTTGGACAAAGAATTATAATGATCTTATGATCTAGAGATCCTTTATGGAGATGTATGAGAGGTGGAAGCCGATAATTCACTATGAGTTTCTTTGGTATATTTGTTATATTCAAGTATGAAATGAATGATAAGATTTAAAGGTGTGATGAAGACATATAAAATCCTCATTGAAGCCTTTTAAGAAGGATATCGAGTATTCTTCATGACACTCATTAATAATTCTCCTTGTGAAGCTATGTAAAAGAGAGGTTTTGAGTCTTTAAATAATAAATTTTGAGTCAAAAGGCTAGTAAATCATTCACAATACCTTTAATCTACTTCATAGTCATGTCATTGCTTGAAGTCAAATGCCTTATGCTTTGAAAATGTCTCATCTACAAGTTAAAGTGTTGTTTGGCCTCCAAAGAGTTACCACATGTGAAATATGCCCCATTTTTCTCTCCAAAGAAAAATTACATGTTTTAATATTACCTTTGACTAATAATCTTCCTCATGTTTCCCTAAAATGGCAGTTCAAAGCTTGAAGTATGGAGAAAATGTAAGAGAAAGAGTATTTCCATCTATTTTCTACAAGATGTATGGATTTGTATAAACTTTTCAGTACAGTAGAGGTTAAGAGGTTTTATATGGAGTCATGATATGTGTTCTAAAGAATACTCATGGAAAGAATGTTCAAGACAAGCTCAAAACTAGTTTTCTTAATCCATTGAGCTCCTTTGTAGCTTGAGATAGTCCTTCAGGTTTTCAAATGGTACGACCATGAAAGAGAATATCAAGATATAGAATTCTGGGTAAAGGAAAGTGTCTTAGAAATTCCATATTTTGGAATTTGTCTTCATTTTTTATCTCTCTCCTTTATGAACAATCCTTAACAAGGTAAAGTACTCACAATGGCTTCTTCATTCAAGCAAGCAACCAATTTTTTGAGTTTTCTCCTCTCCTAATCATGGCGAGAGAAAGATGAAAGTTTAGAGATATTTTCAAGAGTATAATCCACATTAGCATATAATTATAGAGCCTCATCTCACATGTGTGAAGTTTATATAGATGTAGAAGATAAATGAATGCCGAATCTATAGTATATAAGGAGGTTGGAGAGGTTGTATGATTCAATGGTTGATGTATGGGTGTCAATACTCATTATGAGATTGTTTAAAGGTCTCATTCATGTTTATTTTTTCTTCTTCATATTTCTCAAACTTCATCAAATTCCATCACATCTTAGAAACCATCAATCTACCCTCAACATAAAACCTATTTCCTATGTTGTCCTTATAAATAGTCTTTTTGGTCAAATTTAGAGTAGAACTTGAGTTGTCTAGGTACAAATGTGATTAATAAGTTTCAATATTTAATTGAATTGAATAAAGGAGTGAAAAAAGGTTGATAATCTTATATAATATCCATTTGTTAGAGGTATAATCACTAAGAGGGGGGGGGGGTGAATTAGTGAGCCTATATATTTCAATTACAATTCCAATCTTTTAAAACTATTGGGAAATCAACATATATCAACTTGATCAAGAAACATTAACAAGAGATCTCATTCATTCAATGTATACACAAGATCAAAACACATAACACATAGTTATTGTGGGACACCCTCATGGGGAATAAAATGCAATATCAAGATTATAATATATGGACTACTTACCTTATAATAAATTACAAATAAGAGACTATTCAAGTCTTTTAGACCATTAAACCTTGATCATATCTACCTGACCAAAGGCCTTTAGTGAAACACCCACTTCACAAGCAAAAACTACCCCTAAGGAAGATCAATTCATTTAGACCATAATTTGAACACCTCCACCTTAGAATCGATATCTTCAACACTTGATTATGGATCTCTAATTTCTAACCCTTGCACAAACACTCTTTCTATCTCATACATGCATATCACATAGGCATGCCACAATCTCTCTTCTTCTTCACTCAAACTATCCTCATATACACACTTAGACCTCTTTGCATATCCTCAAACTATAAGTTCACTTTTTTGACATCAAAAATATGACCTATAGTTCATACACATAGTCATCAACTAGGAATTCTACCTTTTCCTTCACTCCACAACTCTCACATACACCTTGCATAAGTCTTCTCAAAATCTCTCTCATAAGTCTATAAACCAACACATTTGGTTTCATTATATATAGAGCATTCATGAATTATCAAGTCCAAAATATTTCCTTTTTAGACACAGTACATTCCTTCACCCGTAATGCATCTTACATGGGTCACACTTAAGCACAATCTACTTTCAAATAGGCTTAAGTCACATTTAGGTCCTATAGAGAACCATTCAGCTCTTTGAAACTTCTCTAAGAAAACTAAGAAACATAAGAACAATTTTAAAATGCATGGAACCATTATACATGAGCTATAGGTCCTCTTTAAGTACCAAAAAACAACATATTACCCTTCTGCTTAAGTATAATTCATTCAAACATTTGTGCACATAGCCATCATGAATGAATACATAATCAACTTGTAAACCTTTGTTCATACTACATATGATTGATCAAACCTTCATAATACACATATATCATATTCATGGAGTTTAAAATACTCCCCAATAACTAATTCATCATGAGATATCGAAACAACATTTATAAAAGCTCAAACATCCTTCTTGGGTTACTTGCATAATATACATAAACACACAATCAACTTTGAATATAAATATATTTTATTGTACACACTTTTATATCATAAAATTTATATTTATATATGAACCTTGAATTCTTCTATAACTTTGCTTTTTACTGCATGATCAATTTCATCCTAGATTGAATGTTATGGCTCAAAAACTATACACTAATTTTTCCTTTGTTAAATTTAAATATTTGAATTCAAATGTTCATAGTTAAACATAGACCACTTTTCTTGCATCTCATGCTCTTTCATCTTTATATTGATCATGAATCATTGATATCCTTCGACCTTTAATGCATAGTGTACCAATGCCCAAACATTAAACCTCAAATCAGTTGACCTCATCTCATGCAATCTAGAAGCTTTGACTCAACGTGAACCATCAATATTATGTGCATAGATTAGTATTTAATAATGATAAAAAAATATCACTTTGACCTTTTGAATTTAATGTAAACCATTTATCTCTATCTATATTATCACCTACTCATTGTTGATCCTTGGAAGAAGCTCAATATTTATCTCTCCACAATTTTAAACATTGAACACTTCTCACCATCTCACTGCTTCTTGACATATTGAAGAAACACACTCCATTGATGGTGTTCAAAATTTACCTTGTGAAAAATTGGATAAGTATGGGAACTATTTCAATCTTTTTGAAAAACCAACTTTTAGCCTCAATAATTTTTACCTCACTTACTCACATGTTCTCAAATTTAGACCATAAGATTTACTCACATAGGTGAATCCAACCATGTGTCAAATTGATCCTAAAACTTTCACTTGTAAAATATATAATTTCATTAATATAATCACTCAATTTTTTCCATAGAGCCAAAAATGTCAAGAATTGCCTAAAAGGCCAACTTTACACATGCATAACTTTTGACGTGCTTCAATGCATGATCTAAAATATAGTGTAAATTTATTAGGCTCAAAACTAAACAAACCCATATGATCATATTATTTTAAAACATCCACATATGTGAGATATACCATCACCAAAATAGTTACTCATCTCTTTTTTACCTCATGTAAATTTGGCTAAGTATGGGAAAATAATGTCAAACTACTTGGGAACCTAACTTTTCACTTGCATATATTTTGGTGTTCTTAGGTGAATGACCTAGGATTTAGTGCATAAGAACTAGGCACAATAATAAAAAACCCCATGTGACCATTCCCTCCTAAAACCTTTATTCACATGAATGTTGATATTATCAACATGCTTACTCAGCTCTATTTGAACATAGAAAACACTGTCAAAATGCATTAGATCCCAACTTTGCACCCACATATGTTTGATTGTGCTTAGGTGAATGACCTAAGACTTAGTACATAATAATTTGGGACTAATGTGATCACAACCATATTAAAAAATCCCATTGACTCATCCACATGTGGAAATGGTGATGTTAGCAAACTACCTACTTAGATTTTCTGCCACTAGACCCAAAATGTCTAGATGAAAACAATGATCAACCAAATGAATTCCACCCATGAAAACAATCTCTCAAATCATTATTTAATTTTTATATAACCCATTTCACATACTAAATACTCTATACTCATATCTAAACATCTCTATCCATGTCAAAATTGAGTATCAACCAAGCCACCTTCAAACATACTAGGACAAGCACATTACACACTTTGTCATTGTCATTTAGACTATCAAGGCACTTCATTCACTCATCAGGACACTTTATGACATCACCATGATATCATTTAAAACTCTCCAAAATATCCCCCTTTGTCATTGATGTCAACAACCATCATATAACAATATATAACTCGCCTTCATTTTCTCTCTTTAAGTACTCCCATAATAGGAACTTTCTCCACATTTGACACAATGATAAAGTGGGCACCAAATGATCCTGAGGACCTAAAAATAACATCAATAGGAAATGAACATATTATAAAGATGATACAAACTCCCCATTTCCTTGAGCCTATCTCCTCTTTCCTTGACAACATCCTTCTTGCTCCATGCTAATACTCACTTCAATCAAGCACTACAATCAATAAAGAAAGAAGACATAAATATGACTAGGTTTGATCAAGTCATCATACCAAATTTATTTAAATATTATCTATAATATATATCACCACATCTTGAATATGACTAAAGCATCTCACATATGCTTCCCCTTACATCATGCAAAGCTTCTTAAGTCATTCAAGCTACCTGAGTTAGATCCCCCTAACTATGTGCATACAACCTTGTACTTCTCAAATAGGAAATAAAATGTGATGGAAATATTCAAGAAACATCTGAGAGGGACTCCCCCTAATACCTCTAAGTAATTACATTGCTTGAGCATCTTCTAATCTCCATATATCATGAAGAACCACCATATAGGCTTACTAGCCTTCTATATTAGGCTATCACAAGGACCACCAATACTAATTCATGCCACTTAACAAACATAAAACATGCTCTAAAATAACTTGAGAACTCACCTTGAAACACTCATGCCTTGTTTTTGTAGATAAATTGAAAAAAAAAACACTCTTCTTCTCACTAAGCTTGTCTAGTCTCCTTGTAGCCCTACCTAGAACCTATAGAGCCCACAATTTTTAGAAGACACCCATCAAGACTTAAAAATTCATATATAGATCAATATAATATGTCCCTCAATCACACCAATTTTTAATAACTACCTCATCTTTTATGATATAGTTCCTTCACAAACCAACTTGTCAATTAGGCCTTCATCTTGACAAAAACATGAATAAATTGAAAACCACAAATATTAAAATCTCTATTAATATTTATTTTAAAACCCATTTGGCCCATTCAATATATTAAGAAGCCTTAGACCTCAAATCATAAGGCAAACCACTTTTTTAGTAGAGCCCAAAACCTTAGAATCTCAAAATAAATGAGGTCAACACAACACCTTCCAATCAATACACACTCCTAAAAATTCTTGCGCACCTGAAAACAACCATTACAAACTTTTGGACCAGTATTTTATCTTCCAAACCATTAAGAGCCTTGACTTGATATAACCCATTTTAGGATTTGCATACTTTGAAGCACAAATTGGAAAACTTGTGAGCAAATAAAAAAATCCAATTTGACTTCAAAACACCTATATACTATAAAAACACTTGGAAGACATAAAAAATAAGTGAATAGACCTTTATGATCACCAAAATCTTATTGACATTCCATAAATCTCATTAAGCCACCTGGAACCACCCATTTTGACCATGTACTACAGCCCCTTCACAAACCTCTAGAGAAAACTCATGAACTTGTTGCCCCCTTAACCAATGAACTTCTAAGATAAACACAAGTCTCTATACATATTAGCATTATGATCTTGAGAATTAAAACTTGATTCACCATAATAAATATGTCTTCTAATAAGCATAGGTAGAGACACCCTATTTCATAATGTCTTACAATAATGTGAAACTAGGAGTTGCCCACAACTTCTCATATTCCTTATCTTCCTTGGTCATCTGATGCTAATAGTTCTTCTTCATCTTATTAGGTTTAAGATAAGTAACATTCTCATCTAATACAATATTCTCTTTCTTTTGTATGATTGGATTGATAATACATGGAGATAACATAGATTCATGACATACCTTTTCATCTATAAAAACTTCCTTGTAGCTTGGAACCTCATCACTAGGCTTTGATAATTGATGTTATTTGTATGATAATTATTTAGTAATATAATGAAGTTCACTTGGATCCATTCTTACCTCGAAACTAGCCTCAACTAGTACCTTGCTCTTCTCCTTGAGCTTGGTCTCTTCATTCTCAATATGAGTAGACAATGAGACCTCTTGGGACTCTTTAACTTCTAAAAGATTATCCACCATAGAAAATAAATTACTTGGACCTGTAGAATTAACATGAATCACCTGTGGTTTCCATGAGTTAACTCACCTTTTTCCTTGCACTCTTAGAGCCTGATTGAACTTATTTTGACTTAATGGCCTTTGCTTGTGGAGCCTAACAATGTGACCTCTCTATTCATTGTTGTAATAAACCATATTCCTTGATGGAAACTTAGCTTGTCTTACCTTGTTTGGATAATGTTTTTCAAAGTGTCCCACATTATAATAGTTGAATCACTCAATCTTTGTCAAACCATTTGACTAATGACACCCATCATAGTCCCATGCAAACTCATTTTTTATAGGTCTTCTGTATTCTCTAGACCTATGTCCAAACTGATTACAAGTATAATAATAACCATTGAAACTTTCATACCTCATGTCATTTGGCTATCTAATCTGATTTTCCTTCATTTTACTAGAACCTTCATTCCTTGTCTGATGATTTGTCTTCAAAGTATGATTTTCCTTGTTCATATTGATAGTTATGTCAAATTGAGAAATAACTTTAGGCTCTTCATTAAAATCCAATCTAGATCTATCACTAGCTGAATTTTGGCTCTTTATAAGATCATCTAGATCATTAGAAATTTTATCAAACTTTAAAAATGATTTCACCTTACTTTCAGATTTCTCTAACTCATCTTTCAAAGACACATGTTTAAATACATACCTTAAACATTAATCTTCTTTATATTTCAAGATATTAGTCAGGACTTCTAATTGACAACTGAGATGCTTGACTATATCTTCATGCTCCTTGGTGTCTTCATTTATTATTGCCTCTACACACTAAATTATTCCTCATATTATTTGAGTTTATATATCATCTTCTTATTGATCCTCTTCTCAATCTTCATTTCTTCAAGAGAATTCATCAATTTAGTCTCATAGTCCACCTCATCTTCATCATCATCTAAATCACTCCAAGTAGACTCTTTTTGATGTGATAAACTACCTTCCTCAGCCATGAAGAGGGATCTTTCTTTAGTAGGACCATCATCTTCATGATCATACTCAGAGTCACTAACTTCACTCTCATCTGATGAGCTATAATCTTCTTTGGTGTAGAGACTCTTCTTGTCCTTGAAGTATTTCTTGTTGTCAAACTTTTGAATCCTTTTCTGATTATATTAGAATTAAATGATCTCTTTCCATCATCATGAATTTGATCATGCTTTTCATCAACATCCTTCTTATATTTATGAGGGCTCTTATTATCAAAATGTCCTATCTCACCATAATTGAAGCATTTGAGGGGTAGTTTACCTTTATACTGCCTGAACCTATTCTCAATTTCTTTTAAATCAAATCAATTAGTTCATCCCCATCTATATTAAAAATGTCATCCTCTTTGGGTTTATTTCTTTGGAACTTCTTCTCTAGATTCATTTTTTTCTTGAATGTTGCTTCCTTCTTTGGTGGTATATCATCATTCTTCTTCATCTCATAGGTAGTAAGGGTGCCTTGCAATTGATCCATATTCAATTGAGTAAGATCATGACTTTATTCTATAGTAGATACTTTCATATCATATTTGGGGGATAGAGATATTAATACCTTTTGAATAATATTAGCCTCTTCAAGGTTCTCTTCAATACATATAATGATGTTCACAATCTCATCAACTCTCTGCAGAAAGGATTCCATAGAATCTTCTTCCTTCATCTTGAGATTTTTAAATTACTTTTTGTGAGTCTAAAACTTATCAATCTTGACATTTGAATATCCTTCATAAATGATCTACATTTTTTATCATATTTATTTATAAAATTTATAATGGATTACCTTGGTGAATTCAATCTCTATAAGACCATAAGTGATGGCATTCATTGCCTTAGAATTTTTCTCAAATAGCTTCTTATTTGTAGTACTAGATAGAGGAGTAGTATGAGTAATATAACCATCCACAATATATTTGCATACATCAAACCCTAGGTACATAATGTATGTCCTCATCCTTCCACTAAAAAAATCATAATTAGATGCATTGAACATCAATCCTTTCTTAGTATAGAAACCTCGTTGATGACTACCCATATTGTACTTTAGATCACCTTCAAGTTATCATGACTTTACTAAAGGACCTGTTATGATACTATAAAATCACTGAGGTGAGGATGAATTAGTGAGACCAAATATTTCAATTATAACTATAATCATTTCAAACTATTAGGCAATCAACATATATAAACTTTATGAAGCAATATTAACAAGAGAGCTCACTCATTCAATGTATACACAAGATCAAAATACATAACACATAGTTCCTATGGGAAGCCCTCATGGGGAATAAAACCCACCCTCAAGCCTAAATACATGGACTAATTGTCCTATAATAAATTACAAACAATAGACTAGTCAACTCCTTCAGAACAACAAACCTTGATCATATCTTCTTGACCAAAGGCCTTTAATGAAACACCTATTTCATAAGGAACAACTACCCGTAAGGAAGATCAAGTCCTTTAGACCCTCATTTGAGCACCTCCACATTATAAATTATGTCTTCAATACCTGATGATGGATATCTACTTTCTAACCTTGACATAAAATATCTCTATCTCATATAGAACTCTCACACAACGTGCTATAATCTCTCTCCTTCTTCACTCAAACTATCCTCATATGCACACTCAAACCTCTTCACATATCCTCAAACTACAAGAGAAATTTTTTAAAATAAAAAATATGAACTATAGGTCATACACATAGTCATCAATCTACTATACTCATTAATTCATCAACTGGGAACTCTACCACTCCTTTGCTCCATAACTCTCACATACACCTTGAACAAGTATTCTTAAAATCTCTTTCACAGGTATAGAAACCAGCACAACTAGTTTCACTATATATATAAATTTCATGAATTATCAAGTCCAAAATATTTTTTTATCATCCAAAATACATGCCTTTACCCTCAATTCATCTCGCATGGGTAACACTTAAGCACAATCCACTTTCAAATAGGACTAAATCACTTTTAGGTCCTATGGAGACCCATTCAGTTCTTTAACACTTATCTAAGAAAACTAAGAAACATAAGAACACTTTACAAATGCATGAAACCATTACACATGATATATAGGTCCTCCTTAAGTTCTAAAAACTGACATAGTAACCTTTTACTTAAACACAATTGGTTCAAACACCATTCTATGCACATAATCACCATCAATGAATACACAGTTGACTTGTAAACCTTTGTTCATACTAAATACTATTGATCAAACCTTCATAATTCACAAATATCATCTTCATGGAGTATAAAACACTCCCCAATATCTAATTCATCATGAGATATCGAAACAACATCAATATAAGCTCAAACATCCTTCTCATATTACTTGTAGAATACATACAGATAAACAATCAACTTTGAACCTTAACATCATTGAGTGTACACACTTTTAAATCATTAAATTTATATTTATAGATGCACCTTAGAGTCCTATATAGATTTAATTTTTACTTCATGGTTAAATTCATCCTAGATCGAAAGTTATTTCTCAAAAACTAGGCAACAATCTTTCCTTTGTTAAATTCAAACAGTCACAATTAAACACTAACCAATTTTCTCACATCTCATGCTCTATCATCTTCATATTTATCATGAACCATTGATATTATTCAACCTTTAATGTATAGTACACCAATGCCCATAAATTAAAACTTGAATCAATTGACCTCATCTAATGCAATCTAGCAACTTTGACTCAATACACACCATTGATATTTTATATGGAGCTTGGTATTTAACAATGCTAAACGATTATCACTTTGACATCTTAAATTTAATGCACAATATTTATCTCTATCTATATAATCATTGACTCATCATTTATCCTTGAAATAATCTAAATCTTTATCTCTGCATAGTCTTAAACATTAAACACTTAGCACCATCTCACTGCTTCTTGACATCTTGGATCAACATGCTCCATCGATGATGTCCAAACTTTACCTTTTTTTAAATTTACTATGGGAACCATTAAAATATATTTGAGAAGCTAAATTTTAATCTCAATAACTTTTACCTCACTTACTCGTATGTTCTCAAATTTGGACCATATGATCTCCTCACATAAGAGAATCCAACCATGTGTCAAACTGCTCCTAAAAATTTCACATGTGTAAGATATAACACCATTACTTTTCTCACTCATATTTTTTTCCACAAATCCAATAATGTCAATAATTGCCTATAAGGCCAACTTTACACATGCATAAATTTTTGTGTACTTTGGTGCATGATCTAAAATTTAGTATAAATTAATTAGGCTCAAAAATGACAAACCCATATGATAATATTATTCTAAAATGTCCACAATTGAGAGATATGTCATCACCAAAATACTTACTTGACTCTTTCTTGCCTCATGAAAAGTTGGCTAAGAATAGGAATACAATGTCAAACTACCTGGGAACCCAAATTTACACTTGCATATCTTTGGTCGTGCTTAGGCACATGACCTAGGATTTAATAGATAATAACTAGGCATAACATTAAGCAAACCCATATGATCATTTCATCTTAAAACCTCCATACATGTGAATGTTGACATCATCAACATTTTTAATCAGCTTTATTTAAACATAGAAAACACTATCAAAATGCTTGAGAGCCTAGATTTATACCCACATATCTTTGAATGCACTTAGGTGCATGATTTGAGACTTAGTCCATAGTAACTAGGGACTAATGTGATCAAAACCATATGACCAACTCCCCCTTAACTCATCCAAAAATGGTAATTGTGACCCAAAATGTCTAGATGAAAATAATGATTAAATAGATGAATTCCACTCATGTATAAAATCTCTTAAAGAATTATTTACTTTTAATGGAACCCATTGCACATGCTAAATACGGTATACTCATCCCTAAACATCTATAACCATGTCAAAACTAAAGATCAACCAAGCCACCTTCATGCATACTAGGAAAATAACATTGCACACTTTGTCATTGTCACTTAGACTATCAAGAGGTTTCATCCACTGATGAGGACACCTCTATGACATCACCATGACATCATTGAAAACTCTCAAATACCATTTACCTCTTTGTAATCTTTAAATGGCTTATGACATTCTTAGGAGAAAAATACCCAATCAAGCCTTATATTCTTAGAAGCTCTAATTAGGGATGTGTATGCCATGATCAAAAGAGAGTTATGATGAACATGTAAGAACAATAGGACACTTTATTTGACCTCTCTACATCATATAAAGAGTCAAAATGAACATTATATGTAGCATTCTAGTCAACACCTTCATAAAAGCCTTGGTAGGTGAGATGATTATGAGTGTGTTGAGTGAAATATCCACCTAAAATAATTTTATGAATTAGAGATCTTGATAAGGTAGATGAATCATTTGATGGTCTAACTCAAAGTTAAAGAATACTAGATGAGATCACCTTGACCATTTAAAGAAACTAATGAAGCTATAAAGAGTTCAAGCATGAATGGAAAATACTATTAGGGAGAAGGTAACTTTGCATTTCCCTTATTAGTAGAATTTAAGGTAAGTTTGAGTTGTTTAAGGTAATGTGTTACTTCTTGATTCCATGATATTAAACACTCATGGAAAAATTAATGTTTCTCCAATCTAGTTCATCAAAGTGGATCAATGAGGATCTTAGAGAAATTTTTGCACTCTTAAGACTAATCTCCCATCCACCATTAATCTGTACACATAGTCTAATGGCCATTTAAATCCATGTCTTGGAGGTGTAGGTTTAAATAGGTTTCATGAAGGAGAAGTTTAGGTGTTTGAAAATATTAAAACTTAAGTGGAGATTCAAGCAAGTTATTGAGTTTTGATAAGATCATTAGTGTATTATAAGGTCTCAAACTCACCTAAAGTTAGGATTTGAAGGCTACTTATAGTCAGATAGTCAAGATACATGTGAAGTCTACTTCATGAGGCCATGAACCGATGAAGAAGAAATTGAATATAAGAATAATAATGATCATTATCATAGTTACATCATTCAAAAGGGAATCATGGTCATGTTAATGACCTTCTAAAGGTCTTTTAACATCTAAGTTTCACCTCTGTTTGTACAAACTACATTATCCCCACCTACAATCATATGATTGTAATATGCTCAATGAGATAAGTGAGTTCAAGGTGATATTGTGCTTAATATATGCTTTATGGATCATAAAAAAATGATATTTGAAATATCATGGTTGATATTATCAATAGGTTCAAGAGTTTGATGAATGGCTTGGTGACCTATTTGGTCAAAAAGTGACCTATAGGCCTAAACTTGTAGGTCCTCTTTTGATCAAACTAAGCTAAGGTGGCCTATTAGAAGGTGAGTGAGAGAGGTTTGATGTTTAATTGAAGGGTCAAAACTAGTTAAAAAGTTAAGGAGAGTTAAGTATGTGATGATAGGATAAAAAAATATAAGGAACATATCCAACATACCTACACATTCAAATGCATAAAACACAATAAAAAGGGAGTGAGCTACAGTTTGTTTATCCTTGAGAGCTCTTGTCTAAATTGAGAGAAAATAGGTCTGCAGGCATGTTGAGAGAAATTAGGTCCATTTGAGGGTGGTTTATACATGAATTAACACTCCTATACAATTAATACCTATCTAAGAAGAAGGATTGATCAAAAATTATAGTTGGGACTTATTGAATCTTAAGAGACTTTGAACACACAGTCAATGCCATAGGTAGTTTTGGAAGAATTTATCATTTTGAGGCATCTAAAGGTGTAATTATGCCTTTAAAATTGGTAAAATTAGTTAATATAATTATTTAAATATTATCATTCTATACTCAAGGTTATTTTATTAGTGCAAATAATCATTATTTTGTCATAGAGCTTCACTAGTTAGCTAACAACCATTCATGAGACCAAATGAGCTATTGAGAAGTTTGAGGGTAAGACAGATAGTTGGGAATTCATAAAAGGTATCGAGACAATAAAATATAATGGTAAATGTATTAAAGTAATATATAAGGTAGGGAACACTCATATTTTAAGACAACATGCCCTTGAGGATTATATTAAGAAGAAAGACCTTAAAGAGGCCTTTACGCTAAGATTCGTGGCATCCATGTATCTTGAGTAGTTTTAAAGATATTTGATTATATAATAGGAAGGTAATAAAGGTAATAGAGGATGAGTAAATTTTTTTTATGATAATAAATCTTAGGTTAATCAATAAAATTCACTAAACTCAGTCACTAAAGGTTAGGAAAATTGGACTATCAAGAAACCTTAGGCAAACAAATGCATGCATAAGAGGTAGAACTAATCAAAAAGTTCATCCTTGGTGATATTATCAAACCTAAGAGAATGACAAAAAACTCCATAATATCTATCCTTAAATGAGTAATAACCTTTCATACCTATATCTTCCCCAAACACATAGGTAAGTAGATCAGACATACAAGCAGTCTTATAGAAAAAAAGAACATAGTTGAAGTTTGAACACTTAATGGTAAGAACAGAGGTGGGAGTAGGTAGGATGGATTTATAATGATTTTTTTGTACCCCAAACTCACCTAAAGATAATATTTGACCCCTAATACTCCATAAAGGCCTTTTAGGCCTTAAACCAGTCTTGGAGCCTAGAATATCCACCATCACCTTGGGATACATGTAGATCCTACTAAGAAAAATTAAATCATGATAAGGTGTAAGGGGATGTTTAAGATCATAATAAGGTATTTTAAAGTATTATAATAAAGTATGAGGGTCAATTTTGGTCTCAAAATCTAACTCAAAACACATAATCCCTAGACAATCATTTAAGCTTCTTGTTTCAATGCTTATATCTTTCACCACAAGGAGACTTGAACCAAATGATATGATTATGATTTGAGGACCAATATTTAATTTATATTCATGGATAAAATATTTGATTGAGAAGATGAGGTTTATGAACCTTTACTAAGACTATAAATAGGTTTAGAATGCATGTAGGGAGCTCATGGTCAACTTCCCTATGTACGTATCTTGACACACCTTTTTCATGGGAACCCAAGATTATAAGGAAATTTGAATTGATATATGGAATAAATATCCATGGAAATAATTTTTGGTTTTGAGTTCTGTACTTGATGAACCATCATTGAGATGGTGGACCTTCAAAACCCTCCCTAAACCCTACTACAGACCAGTCTTAAGAAAAGTGAATATTCTTGCATCCAAAAACCAATGAATCACCCTAAAAATAGTTTAATAATGAATTAAAATCAGATAGGGTCCTTACCATGATACCATGTTGTACAAAATTGTATGAACGTATAAACAAATAGTGTTTTTTTAAGAAAAAGAGAAGAAAAAGAGGTAAAAGGTAGTTTAATAATATGCCAACCATTGGAGATGTTTTTTTGGAACTTGTTTCACCTTATAAATACATTTTATTTCCAATTATATTCCTATAAATGGCTCTCTGAGTCTATTCCAATTAGCCATTCTGTAGATGTGAAGGATAAGGTGACCTAGTCACCTAGTTTGACAAGTTTGTAGGTGTTTCTTGCTTAAGAGGACCTATATCATGATTTGAGGCATTGTTTAAATTATATAAATAATTTTTTCATTGGTTATAAAGGTTTCATATAGGGTTATTATGGCCATAAAACACTAG